>JAHXMU010022916.1:0-14792 GCA_019455685.1 Philornis downsi | reverse complement strand
GCAGCAACCAATCGACAGGCTGTCATTTAAATGTTTTGGACATAATGGCAAGGTCCAAACATTATAATGAAATCAAAATTTCATCGGTTGTTTGTAATAGGAGGAAGGGACATAAAAATGCGGTCCATTTTCATATTTATATGCCATCAGAGGAAGCATTTAATGGGTACTAAATTTGACTAAATTTAGTGCTACTGTGTAAAAGATGCGAACTTGTATGTATGAGAGGTAGCAGAAGGAGTGCTGTTCAACAGCCAATTTTTCAGATTTTACCAAGGATGACAGCTCAAAATAATAAACAAAAATACAGGCCACAACAGGTTAGGAATTAAGACTTACAAAGAAGTAATTTAATTTCGGAAAATTTCCTCATTTTGTGTTTGAAGTACCAAAAGTGGCAAATCGATATAGATCGTTTACAGCCACCACCTATGGAAAATGATAATAGTCAGTGAGGTTTTGTAATGACTTAAGATAGTTGCTGTATCTATTAGCTTGCATCCAAACAGAGTCCATGGGGGTTTAACGTGAGTCTCGCCGTGAAAGCCTTATCCACGGTGTGCGACACACTGGGCATAATACATAATACAATTGCCAACGCTTCCCTGAGCTAGCCAAGTAATACCAGGACTATCTAGGAAAAAGGGCTGAGAATTTTGGTACTACCACATATTATCTGCCCTTTCTTCGCAGCCAAGAGATATCAAATTGATTATGCCAGTATGGAACATAATCTCCATTGGCGGAGGTGAGGCCTATCTTACCACCTCTGCTTCTCTATGGGTCTATAGCATCCGGTTGCAATGCAACTCCACATTCGATTTTGTTGTCAAGCACAACTCGCGTGATGCTCGCACTATCCTACACCACATGATTAGGCGGAAACTCAGTCCCGGGGCCTTCTGACCCCCACGCTACCGACTAAACTCACCTGTCGAAGCAGTGCAGCAAAAGCAAAAACTGCTACCAAATTGTGATTTATACACCATACTTTCCGAGATTGGTCGCCCTGCAGCAAAAAGAGGGCCTAGTGGATATTTTTACATACCTGCAGGTGCGGAGACCCGAGGTAGATGGAACGGCCGATAGTATATTGCAGGGATGCAGTATCCTCAGAGACGGGGAGACGAGGAAAACTCCAAACTCCTTCCGTTCGTCGACGGTGAAATGCAACCGTCGTAGTAGACCTATGCCAAGCAAACGTTCTGGAAGCAAACTCCGTTGCTGTATCAGAGGACTGAATAAACAAATAAGTTTAATATGCTATATTGGGCTACAATTGATATTGATTCTGATTAGCCATAGTTGTAAAATCGAACATCTGAAAATATATCAGATAACAGTTCGTTAAAATTGATTCCAAACAGAATTAAAATGTTAGAGTGATGTTTTAAGATTGAGGTTTTTCAGGTTGGCAGCACTGGTTGGTGATGGCTTCCAAACGTCATCTATCAAAGTGAAAAGTATACAGTACACTCGTACTCTGCCACTTCACCATGGAAAGACTAACAAACGAGCAGCGATTGCAAATCGTTGAAATTTATTATTAAAATTCGTGCTCTGTGACAAATGTGCATCGTTTGATATCAACATTTCGCGCTGTTACCTCCAAATTTTGCACCAAATTTACTTTGTTGGACATGTATCGAAGAAAATATTGCAGCCGTAGCGACCAGCGTTAATGACGATTGTAAAATGTCAATTCGTACCCATTCTCAGCGATTAGGCATGTGTTACTCAACCACAAGAAACATTTTACACATCGATTTGGGTTTGAAAGCCTATAAAATTCAACCCACACAAGAATTGAAACCGAATGACCTACCACAACGTCTAATTTTTGGTGAATGGGCCTTACAAAAGCTCAATGAAAATCCGCTGTTTTATCGAAAAATTGTGTTCAGCGATGAAGCTAATTTCCTGCTGAAGGGATACGTACACAAGTAAAATTGTCGCATGTGGAGTGATGTACAGCCACATGCGATACATGAATTATCGATGCATCCCGAAAAAACGACAGTCTGGTGTGGTTTATGGGCTGGTGGCATCGTCGGTTCATTTTTCTTCAAAGACGACCGTGGAAGAAACGTTACGTTCGTCAACGGCGAACTATATCGAGCAATGATGTGTGATTTTTCTTTTTTTGCCCCAATTGGCTGACTTGAACTTGGCTGACATGTGATTTCATCAGGACAGTGCAACTTGCCACATTGCTCGTGAAACAATGGATATGTTTAGGGATGAATTTGGTGAACAGCTTATCTCTCGAGTTGGCCCTATGAGTTGGCCCCCAAGATCTTGCGATTTAACGCCTCTGGATTATTTCTTGTGGGGTTATGTCAAGTCGTTAGTCTAAGTGGACAAGCCGAACACTATTGAATCCTTACAGGATAACATAACACGCGTTAGTCGTGGAATACAGGCCGAAATGCTCAAAAAGGTGACGAAAAATTGGACCTTCCGAATGAACATTTTGAGACGGAGCCGCGGACAAGATTTACATGAAATTATCTTTAAAAATTAAATGGCAAAGACCAATTTATCGATTTTAATAAAAAAATTTAATATATGATACAAGTTTTAGTATTTTATTCGATTTTTAAAAACACTGTGATTAAAAATGTCATCCTGTATTATGTGAATGAGTTATTAATAGCATAATAACTCACCAGGTCAATTGCCAGACAATAATAATTTTTTCAATATTTTGATATTCGTAGTTTCCACTATCTTACAAGAATTTCTTGGTGATTGAAAATTACGCAACACAAGTTCAGCTTTAATTTCCACTATAAAGTTGTCCATTTCGTTTATTATCAATACAATTAAACTGCAAGGTTATTCAATTGCCACACTATCATGTACCACAATAAGATACCAAATTAAATCTTTGTGTGAAATTAAAATGTTCTGCTGCCACAAATTTTTATGTTAATTCTGTTTTTAATTATACCTGCATTTACAAGTTGTGTTGGGGGGAAAAAAACATTGACAAAAATTCAACAAAAAGGCGGAAAATAGCAAAATTTATTTGAAATAGCAAAATGAAGGCAATTAATGCGAAAACCTCAGCATAAATTTGCATAGGCAAATGAACATAAACGTATATGTACATAGAAGTACCTGTGCGTATGTGTGTGTATGTGTGCGTGTGTGCGTGCGTACATGCCTCCAATCACATTTACATATTTAATGAGCAGCCAATAGCACGCATTCATCCATTTTTTTTTGTTCTCCCACAAAAATTATCAAATCAATTCAGTTTGAAACGAAATCGATGATTACCAAAGATTTACTCTCCACCCATATTTTAGCCACCATCAGGATTGTGTGAATGCATTTGAACGCATCGGTATTTATTGGATTATGTTTACATGACCTCTTGCTAATTCCGAGCTCATAGATTATAACAAATGCAATAATATGTTTATGTAATTTAGACAAATAATCGCAAAAATTAATATTGATTTTGTGAAATGGAAATAGTGGGGGAAACAAAATATACATCGACTTTAGAGGAAAAGTAATTAAGTGAAATTATTATTTCCCAAATGACAAAGGACATTTTAACAAAAAAAAAAAAAAAAACAAAAAAAAAAATTGGCGTTAATTGGCGGCGCAAATTAAACGCAGATTTGAGGGCAACAAAAAATTAAAACTCATAGAAATCATATATTTTTTTTTATTCTTTTTTTATTTATTTATGTTCATCATATTTTATACATACTAAAATAAACAATAGTTCTTATGTTATTTAACTTATACAACGCCCCATATCGGGGACTCCAGTACAATCTTATTTTATTACACTTACGTATTAATTTTTTTATTATAATTAGTAGTCCATGCGAGGAATTCTGATAAATGTAATGTAATGAAAATTTGAAGAGGAGAAAAAAACAACATTACGTTTATATCTGAGTGGGGAGAGAGCCAAGTTGTAAAAGGGAAAATTCATGGAAAATGCGTACTTATATTAAGTGATCCACCAGTATTTACTGGTGTCTAATCTGAAGATAATGCCAATGTCCTTGTTAGGTATGCAAGTGTTATATCGTATGCCTGTTTCACTAACTGCGTTGATATTTATTGCCTTTGTTGTAGCTCTCCGATAATGATGGTAGAAAATTGGAACACCATCATCGTTTTGTATAGCCTTTTGACTATCTAGATATAAGAAAGTTTCTGGTGGTACAAATCATTATTGAATTGTGTTCTCTATATAGGCCATATTTGCATAATAGGGCGCACTAATTAGATTGTTTTCCTTATATTGAGTACATCGCACAATATGGTTTCGAATGAGTTTTATAATAAAATTATCTATTCTGCTTATATCGGCATTATTATACAATATTGCATTTGATGTGTATTAATAAATAAATAATATAATAATAAATAATAGAATAATAATAAATAATAGAAATTATACAGGGTGGGCCATAAAGGTGTTGACGGTTTAAATATTCAATTAAAAAAAAAACTACGAAACATAAAAGAAATATATTTGCATTTTTAAAAAGTAGAAGCATGGGAATTTTTAAGACTTAAAAATAATGTTGTCCAAATGGCTTCCCTCGGCTGCTTGACACTCTTGGAACCGAAGTCGCAAATTTTGGAAAACTCGTTGAAAAGTTGTTCTCGGTATTTTGTTACTTTCCTGAATAATGTTCCTCTTCAACTGCTCTAAATTGGTCGGATTATTCTCGTAGACTACCGATTTGAGGTAGCCCCATAGAAAATAATCGCATGGAGAGAGATCGGAGCTACGTGGGGGCCATTCAATATCCCCCCTTTTCGAAATGAGTTTTCCAGGAAAAACATTTTTCAGCAGCTCTATGGATACCCTAGCCGTATGACATGTGGCCCCATCCTGTTGAAACCGCATCCTCGAGGTATTGCCTTGAAGTTCTTGCAAAGCTGGCACCAAAAAGTCTGCTAGCATGTTGCAATAATTGTTCGCTCTAACCGTCATCGCGTGCCCTCTTTCGTCCTCAAAAAAGTATGGTCCAATAATACCGGTTGATGTTGTCCCAGCCCACACGACAAGCTTAGGGCTGTGAAGTGGACGTTCATGCAAGCGTCGATGATTAGTGTCGGACCAGAACCGACAATTTTGCTTGTTCACATGGCCATTAAGGTGAAAATTGGTCTCATCACTAAAAATCACGTTGTTGAAATTGTTGAACCGCTCTAGCATCAAATTGACCAAGTTAAGTCGGTTATTGGCATTGGTATTGGGTTTTAATTCTTGGACTATCTGAATCTTATAAGCCTTCAAATGCAAATCACGTTTCAAAATTCGTCGTAAAGTTGTTCTTTTGACATCCAAAGACTGACTTCTCTTACGTGTTGACTGTTGCGGATTTCGCTGAACTGAAACACGAACACGCTCCACAATGTCGGCTGATCTTGCAGAAACTGGGCGACCACGAACCGTAATTGGTACTGTTGAGCCGGTTGTTTCGAACATTCTGATACATTTTCGTATCACATTGGCGCTTGGAACTTCACTTAAATCGTGTAAACCGTGTTCATGCCGATACAAACGTCGTGCAGTAATCACTGATTTATTGTTTTCGTAATACGCTCGGACACAAAATGCACGCTGCACTCCCGTGTACTGCTCCATGGCGACTAAATTTCCAGGAAGCGGCGCAGGGAACAACATATCCCCTCGCCACCCCGCGCCACGCGTTACCGAGAAATTGAAGAATTAAATCGCCAACACCCATATAGCCCACCCTGCTTAGCAAAAAAAGTTGGTCATTAGGGGGGTTCGAATATAGATATCGGAAAACACCACTAAAACTTGACTACGGTGTACAAAATGACTAAACAGAAAACAGAATGTAGCTCCTATCACACCATGAATAGCGTTACAATCAGACTTCAAATAGCGACGTCATATACAAAAAAAAAAACAAAAAAAGGGCTTGGGAATTTAATTTTTGGATATTCTTTTAACTAATCGTTAATCATAGGGGATGCCTGAATAAACTTTTGTTCTGCACGGAGATCGACCCAACCTACGGTCGTTCTATAATAAGGCAAACATTTTTACTTTAAATTTTTGGTGACAAATCCATTCTTACAGCCCTCTTCAAATATATTTCCACAATTATTAGAACATGCATACCGGAAAATACATTCCGGCGACTTCTCAAATCTGGCGGTTCCTTCAGGGATTATTAGGATTTCGTACAGGTATAGATGTCTCAAATCCCGGCGCAAAATTCGTCAGTTTGATATCTGCGAAAGACCAAATTCGTGTGAACATTGAAACATTGAATAGTCGATTGTTCATTACCACAAGAGAACAGGTGGATCTAATACTTTTATTATTATTATTTTTTTCAACAGATCTGTTGGGCTCGCTATGCCAACAACCTATAGTATAACTGATGACAAAAACTTGTCGTCTAATAAGAGGGCGCATAAAAATATCTTCCTTTCTGGTGAAAATTGGTACTTTTTCTAGTATGTTCCAATTGGGGATGTCTCTGTAATAAATCGTCTGCATACAAAACTGCTATAATTTCAATAATCGCGCATTACCTTTAATGACAGCAAACTAAACTAATTACCATTTATTTCATTATTGTCCTCGCCTACACTGTTTAGCATTACAAAGATGTCAAACGTGTGTCAGTGAAATTAATATTCTGAAGTAATTCTGATTAAATACTTACTGTGAAATGCACTTAATGAATTAGTTACAATGGATGTCAATGAAGCGGCATGAATTCAAAGTAATCTACGTGTACTGGTTATACCCCCTTCATTTGTGTTAATGAGTTGACCGATATTCTGTGATGGAGTTTTGCTGTTGTGCGTGAGTGTAATTAATTAATTTTGTCACAGCAGGTGACAGGTAGTTCATAGTGGATTCATGTGAATGTTTACACCACTGTATTGACTGTATATAGAGAAAATTCGTCTGACAATTTACACAGTGACTTTAGTTGACTGTTAGCACAGCGGTTTCGTCCGACAGTTTACACAGCGGATTCTTCTGATTGTTTACACAACGACTTCGGTTGACTGTTTACAGAGAAAATTCGTCTGACTATTTAGACAATGACATCAGTTGACTTTTTACACAGCGCTTTCGTCTGACTGCTTACACAGCGGATTCATCTGATTGTTTACAAAACGACCCCGTTTGATTGTTTACAGAGAAAGTTTGTTTGACTATTTACACAGTGACTTCATTTCACTGTTAACACTGCGGATTCATCTAATTGTTTACTCAGTGGATTCATCTGATTGTTTACACAACGACCTCGGTTGACTGTTTACAGAGAGAATTCGTCTGACTATTTACAAAGTGACTTCGGTTTACTGTTTACACAGCGGATTCATCTGATTGTTTACACAACGACTTCGGTTGATTGTTTACAAAGAAAATTTGACTGATTATTTACACAGAGATTTCGGTTGACTGTTTACACAACGGCGGCTTTAGTTGCTACGATATCTAACTGACTTTTTCACAAAGTACAGTAAGTAGCTCATTGTATGTAAGTAATTATGAACAGACTCTGCAACCCAAGAATTAGAGAATCCATGTAGCTGTGGTAAGGCCAGTAAGGTTTGTTTCATATTTATAAGGCCACACATAAATTTGGTTTATTTGTAATCGGGTAAATTTTTTGTTGTTATGATGCTCTATGAAAATAGTCGTTTGGACGAAACAGCCCTGCACAGAAACTTTGGGTTTTGTGCAGAAAATGACACTTTTGTTTTTGCGATAGTTCTGTTCTTAGCATGTTTCGCAATTATAATGTCAAGTTCAATTAGTGAGTATTTAAAAGTGCAAGCGATAAGATTATTATAATTTTTGTGAAGAAGTGGCAAAATTCAGTAATAAAAAAGACATGCTGCGAGAAAGAAATTTGACAGAACATGAAATACGTAAAATAATCGCTTACAAGGACAAAGGATGCAGTGGAAGAGAAATTGGGCCCAAACTGGACAGGAGCCAACCTCATTCAAAATTTTTTAGGAGATCCTGACGATTATGGATCTAATAAGAGCCCAGGAAGGAGAAACACAATGCTTTCCAACCGCGATGAGCGACAAATTATAAGAAATGCCAGCAACACATCGAGAAGTTTACGCGATTAAAAAAAAGAAAAAACAATCCGCATAAAACAAATAAAAAAATATCCGAATTCATGACTCTAAATATATTATTTATTTCTGCAAGTAAGCCTGTGATGCAAATGCGTCCTAGTAAATGCACACAATGCTGTACATCAATATTTACATATACATAAAGCTATGATAATGTATTAAATTGCAACTGGAAAACATGTAAAAATACGATATACACGCATAAATAATAAAAATAAAGTTAATTTCTACAATGTTTTCTTTTGCAATTGATTCCTCGCAATCCGATCGAATAGAATTCGATTCAATAAATTGCCATGTGGTTGTAATATTTGATGAGTTTTATAAATACAACTTGATTTGTAATCGATAACAAAATGATGAATAATGCAAAGAACGAATCGTTTCAAATCAAACTCCATAAAATTTTAGTAGAGAAAATGATAATCCCGAACATCAGCAGCTGCAGAATAATAAATCTGAAATGGCTAAAAAACACAAAATGCAAAAAAAAAAACTTTAATCCAATTTGGATACCTGGAGTTGCAGCTATTGATATTAAGTTTGAAGAGGATATGAAAAAAGCAACAATTATAGGTATATGTTGTTGTTGTTGTTTCCCTCAACTTTTAGGCACCTGTACATTTTTATTCATTTGTCGCTTATGAAAATAGGAAAATTTTATATCTATTAGTTGGCGTTTTTCTTTTTTCTTAATTTAAGCAATAGAATACATTGTGAAAAAAAAAATTATTCTCAGCAAATGTGAAACATTTATTTTTATATGCTAATTAATTAAAATATTTGCCATAAATATTTAATAAATATATATTTACTCTTAGAAAATTACCTATGATATATTTTAAAATTCATTTCACATCATATTGATAAACAACAATTCATTAACATTAATGTTCGAATAGAGCACACAATGATAGCATAAATTCGATCAGGTCGCTAAGCAAATGTGATAACAGATATAATTTATTTATTAATTTTTTCGCTAATTTGAAGTCAATTAAGATGTACTACAAACGACACTAGTTAAGGAGGGATTGATTATTATATTATTATTTTACGTTAGGAAATTTCCATTGACCCCAAACCAACATTATGATTCAATCGATTTTTTTGGAGACGGATAATTAATTGTTGCCCAAAAGGCTTACTAGCGTTGCACAGTGAGATTTTAAGTGCAAAAAGGCTATTTTTTGACTGTAAAATATTAAAAATGTAATGATGCAATTTTGTACGGAATTGTTTAGTTAGGAGAAATTCATCATTGTTTTTTTTGAAAAAAATGAAAATAATTACTTAAGATAAGATTTTAATGCAACTTGAGGGCCTGTATATGCATATTTGTTGTTCGTTTAACTATTTTATGTCATGATGTTCTAAAAATATGGTATTTTGTGATTCTTTAAGAAAAAAGACAACTGGATATTATAAATAGTTTCGAAACTATTTAAATTTAAAAAAAACCCTAGAAATTTTAGTGTTCTAAGTTTTCCTTGGATGAAAAAAAGGTTAGCTCCGGCGACCTCCATGCTCTGACTGCAATAAAATGAAGGAAGGGAGTATATTATTGCGATTTATAAAAAAAAATCCTTATAACATTTTATGCTGCTGAACAAAGTTATAAATTTTATGAAAAAAGTCACAAGAAATTACGCTACAAATTAAGCAAAGAAATAAAGACAAAACAGAAAATATAGACTTATGTTTTCAAGAAAATGCAATAGAATGGCAACTAACTCTGATGTTTTCAACCATCTCTTGGTGTCATCAGATTCTTTTCTTAGTAAAATAAGGCGTCAACCTCGTAAACAACATTTGGAATTAGATGATATTGTAAAAGAAATGATAATAGTAATATAGGCGATGGGCGTGGCCGATTTGGATGAAACTTTTCAAAATTTTTGTTTCCGTAGTACAGATGATCCATGGCAAGTTACAAAAATTTCTACCTAACAGAATAAAATTTATACGAAAATTTCATTTTGAGTTGTATGGGCGGTGGGCGGTGAGCGTGGCCGATTTAGATGGAACTTTCCAAAAATTTTGTTTTCGTAGTACAGATGATCCATGCCAACTTACAAGAATTTCTACCTAACAGAAAAAAATGTATACGAAAATTTCACTTTTAGTTGAAAGGGCGGTGGCCGATGGGCGTGGTCGATTTGGATGAAACTTTATATTTTTGCTACTCTACGTCATAAAACGCTCTATGCCGAATTTCAAGACTCTACGACAACTCCTTATATTTATTGCACAAAAATGTATGAAGCAATCCCACTGTGCGTTGTCCTGATGGAACACAATTTTTTTATTTTCTATGGGGCTACC
Organism: Philornis downsi; assembly: GCA_019455685.1. Lineage (NCBI taxonomy): Eukaryota > Metazoa > Arthropoda > Insecta > Diptera > Muscidae > Philornis > Philornis downsi. The sequence goes on along the minus strand of JAHXMU010022916.1, from coordinate 4,328 downwards.
TCAAATCGGTAGTCTACAAGAATAATCCGACCAATTTAGAGCAGTTGAAGAGGAACATTATTCAGGAAAGTAACAAAATACCGAGAAAAACTTTTCAACGAGTTTTCCAAAATTTGCGACTTCGGTTCCAAGAGTGTCAAGCAGCCGAGGGAAGTCATTTGGACAACATTATTTTTAAGTCTTAAAAATTCCCATGCTTCTACTTTTTAAAATTTCAAATATATTTCTTTTATGTTTCGTAGTTTTTTTTTAATTGAATATTTAAACCGTCAACACCTTTATGGCCCACCCTGTATAATTTCTATTATTTAAAATACACATCAAATGCAATATTGTATAATAATGCCGATATAAGCAGAATAGATAATATTATATAAAACTCATTCGAAACCATATTGTGCGATGTACTCAATATAAGGAAAACAATCTGATTAGTACGTCCTATTATGCAAATATGGCCTATATAGAGAACACAATTCAAAAAGGATTTGTACCACCAGAAACTTTCTTATATCTAAGAAAGTCAAAAGGTTATACAAAACGATGATGGTGTTCCAATTTTCTACCATCATTATCGGAGAGCTACAACAAAGGCAATAAATATCAACGCAGTTAGTGAAATAGGCATACGATATAACACTTGCATACCTAACAAGGACATTGGCATTATCTTTAGATTAGACACCAGTAAATACTGGTGGATCACTTAATATAAATACGCATTTTCTATGAATTTTCCCTTTTACAACTTGGCTCTCTCCCCACTCAGATGTAAACGTAATGTTGTTTTTTTCTCCTCTTCAATTTTTCATTACATTACATTTATCATAATTCCTCGCGTGGACTACTAATTATAATAAAAAAAATTAATACTTAAGTATAATAAAATAAGATTGTACTGGAGTCCCCGATATGGGGCGTTGTATAAGTTAAATAACATAAGAACTATTGTTTATTTTAGTATGTATAAAATGTGATGAACATAAATAAATAAAAAAGAATAAAAAAAATATATAATTTCTATGAGTTTTAATTTTTTGTTGCCCTCAAATCTGCGTTTAATTTGCGCCGCCAATTAACGTTTAGATTCCAGTTTCTTTTTTTTTATTGTTTTTTTTTTTTTTGTTAAAATGTTGTTTGTTTTTTTTTGAGAAATAATAATTTCACTTAATTACTTTTCCTCTAAAGTCGATGTATATTTTGTTTCCCCCACTATTTCCATTTCACAAAATCAATATTAATTTTTGCGATTATTTGTCTAAATTACATAAACATATTATTGCATTTGTTATAATCTATGAGCTCGGAATTAGCAAGAGGTCATGTAAACATAATCCAATAAATACCGATGCGTTCAAATGCATTCACACAATCCTGATGGTGGCTAAAATATGGGTGGAGAGTAAATCTTTGGTAATCATCGATTTCGTTTCAATCTGAATTGATTTGATAATTTTTGTGGGAGAACAAAAAAAAAATGGATGAATGCGTGCTATTGGCTGCTCATTAAATATGTAAATGTGATTGGAGGCATGTGTGCGTGTGTATTGGTTTACACGCATATAAATTTGCAAGTGCACACACACACACACACACACATATGCACAGGTACTTCTATGTACATATACGTTTATGTTCATTTGCCTATGCAAATTTATGCTGAGGTTTTCGCATTAATTGCCTTCATTTTGCAATTTCAAATAAATTTTGCTATTTTCCGCCTTTTTGTTGAATTTTTGTCAATGTTTTTTTCCCCCCAACACAACTTGTAAATGCAGGTATAATTAAAAACAGAATTAACATAAAAATTTGTGGCAGCAGAACATTTTAATTTCACACAAAGATTTAATTTGGTATCTTATTGTGGTACATGATAGTGTGGCAATTGAATAACCTTGCAGTTTAATTGTATTGATAATAAACAAAATGGACAACTTTATAGTGGAAAATAAAGCTGAACTTGTGTTGCGTAATTTTCAATCACCAAAAAATTCTTGTAAGCTAGTGGAAACTACGAATATCAAAATATTGAAAAAATTATTATTGTCTGGCAACTGACCTGGTGAGTTATTATGCTATTAATAACTCATTCACATAATACAGGGTGACATTTTTAATCACAGTGTTTTTAAAAATCGAATAAAACACTAAAACTTGCATCATATATTAAATTTTTTTATTAAAATCGATAAATTGGTCTTTGCCATTTAATTTTTAAAGATAATTTCATGTAAATCTTGTCCGCGGCTCCGTCTCAAAATGTTCATTCGGAAGGTCCAATTTTTCGTCACCTTTTTGAGCATTTCGGTCTGTATTCCACGACTAACGCGTGTTATGTTATCCTGTAAGGATTCAATAGTGTTCGGCTTGTCCACTTAGACTAACGACTTGACATAACCCCACAAGAAATAATCAAGAGGCGTTAAATCGCAAGATCTTGGGGGCCAACTCATAGGGCCAACTCGAGAGATAAGCTGTTCACCAAATTCATCCCTAAACATATCCATTGTTTCACGAGCAGTGTGGCAAGTTGCACTGTCCTGATGAAATCACATGTCAGGCAAGTTCAAGTCAGCCAATTGGGGCAAACAATAAAAATCATGAATCATGGCTCGATATCATTCACCGTTGACGGTAACGTTTCTTCCACGATCGTCGTTGAAGAAAAATAGACCGATGATGCCACCAGCCCATAAACCACACCAGACATGTGGTTTTTTCGGGATGCATCGGTAATTCATGTATGGTATGTGGCTGTTCGTCAGTCCAGATGCGACAGTTTGGTTGTGTACACTATCCGCTTAGCAAGAAATGAGCCTGCCTCATCGCTGAACACAGTTTTTTGATAAGGCAGCGGATTTTCATTGAGCCTTTGTAAGGCCAATTCACCAAAAATTAGACGTCATTGTAGGTCATTAGTCATTCCATGATGAAACGGCAGAGTACTCGTATACTGTACACTTTTCACTTTGACAGATGACGTTTGGACGCCATTACCAACCAGTGCTGCCAATCTGAAAAACTTATATCTTAAAAACTCAGCCAATATAACGCTGATGTGTTTAGGCAAGAGTTAGTCATGTTACGGCATTTACCTAACTATCTACGTAACCTGTTAGAAAGTTTCAAAATTTACAATGATTGTTTCTCATTGCTTTGCATGTCGTAGTCGTAGTCGTATTTGTGTGTTTGTCCACATCAGTAAATTATATTACTTTTAAATTCGTTTAAAATATATATTTTTTTTTCATTGTGTTCTCTGTATCCTGCTCATATAGAGTTTGTTGTTGTTGTTGTTGTGTCAACTGTTTCATACATATCAAAATGTATCCTTGTCGTGTGTGTGAATCTTTGTATTTGTTGTGTATACGAAGCAGTGACACGTTGAGGATGCATTTGCTTCTCGCGAATCACTTGAGGATTTTCCTCACCCCAAATGCGACAATTCTTTCTATTGACGAAGTCATCAAGATGAAAATTAGCCTCGTCACTGAAGATGATTTTATCGGCAAAATCAGCATTTTCATGTTGTCTCTCCAATATCCAATTAACGAACTCCCTTCGCTGTCCATGGTCAGCTGGCTTCAGTTCCTGAGTCAATTCAACTTTGTATGCACGAAGATGCAATTCTAGTGGATTTGGAGACACCAATTTGCTGAGCTCGGTGTCGAATTGAGGTGGATGGAGTTTGAGCGACATCATCACGTACTGCTGCGACATTTTCGATCGATCGACCTGGTCGAAGGCGCGTTGTTGTCTTTGCCTCACTAACAGACCCCCCGGTTTTGTCAAATTTATCCATTAATCTCTTTACAGTTGACTCTTTTGGAGCATTATTGTGACCCCAAATTGATTGCAATTTGCGAACTGTAGCCGCAAAACTTTCACCATTTTGGTAAAACAATTTCACAATGAAAATGCGTTGTTCATTTGTGTAGCGCTCCATTTTTAGTAATCTCGTAACTTCTACTAGCAAACAATAACAATTGTTCAAATGTCAAACAATGACACTTTGAATGGCGCCAAATTTAAATCTTGCGTTTTTATTGGGACAAAGAAAGTTCATGGGTGGTATCTGTCAAACTGTATCGATGTTAACTTCAGTTGAAGACATTAATGGCCGACCAAAATGAGGCAAATCTTTCACCAAACCTTGACTTATTTTGAATGTACTGTAGCTCTTATATGCGCTTATTTTAAAGTCAATTCACCCTAAACTTTCTGTAACATTTTCAGTAATTCGACACAGGAAATTTCATTCGTTTGAGAAATTCTTTGATCTTGAGATGAAGAAAACTAATTAACAGATTGCTTTCAAATTTTGCATT
>JAHXMU010022893.1:0-12273 GCA_019455685.1 Philornis downsi | reverse complement strand
AAGATTGCCAACCGCCAAATTTTTATTTTTTTCTTTGATTTTTTTTTAAAAAACATGGGTCCGTCGAATATGGGCAACCCTGTATAAATTTATAAATAATATAATTTTTAAAAAGCGAACGAACTTTCCGAACAATCCGATATATATATTAATATATATATATATATACATACTATATATATGTATATACTATATATACATATATATGTAACGCGAAGACGCAACCATTTATTCACTAACTGTGAGTCATATACGCTAGTCGATAACTACGGGATAATCCCTTCTTAATCAATACAATTTTTTAAGAAACCGCACTAATTGTGGACGTAAAGAGAGAAGAGAACATTTCAATCAGATCCACGTATCTTATAATGAACTACAGTGTAAAAACTTCGAATCGTTCGATTTTTTTTTGGCAAATTTCTGTCAAATTTTGCGTTTGCCCACCGATTTCCTATTAAGCCGATTCTTTCAAAATCCACTTTTATTCTTTCATTACGTTTCCCAACACTGTACAATTTTTTCCCCGCAAATCTCTTATTGAGCATATTTAACAAATAATGGAAAAGATCAAAACAAAAACTGTGTAATTCAATTAAATGTATGTCCTTGTTATATGTTTGTATATACGAGTATGTATGTATGTATACAAAATTATGTTCTTCATTCAATTATATATTTGTGGTTGTTTGCCATATACATTCTTTCTTTTTACAACACAGACACATATAAACTTGCTTATGTATATGGCTTAATTCAAAGGAGGACTCCATGCTACGGGGGGTTGGCTTTGGTCGTAAGTAAAAATTAATATTATATTTGATTATTTTACACAATATCCAATAAAATGATTGCTGTAAATGAAAATAGGAGAAATTAAATGCGTCTAAAAGGAAGTAATTCAAAAATATAAGCAAGCAGAGGAGAGAATGACGCAAATTTCAATATGTTGTTGCTGCTGAGGCTTTGGAGTTGGTTGAACTACTACTAAAGTTGACTTAAAGGCAAATCAAGGGTGTAGGCATGTGAAGTGTGTTAAGGAGGGGTTATAAAACCATTTCAGCGAGAAGTTGTAGATATACTAAAAGCCATAATGTTACGTATATACATACATATTTACATAAAGAAGGGCTATTAACCTGATGGCAGAGAATTATGAATGAAAGGAAACCAGAGATGGTCTGTCTAAGTGTAAATGAGCCAATGTTTTTCTATATATGTGTACTTTCATATGGATGGATGATTGTAATACTAAACGTCTATGCAAATGTCTATTGTAAATATGACTAATATCATTATTAACAAACGTAAATTTATTTTTGAACGAAACTGAAGTTCCAGCCATGGAAAGTTATTATTCACATCAAAAAAAAAAAAAAAGTCTTACAATTTAGATTGTTTTAGTGTTTAAATGTTGAAAAATTATGGAAACTGTAAAAATTTTAATAAACGCCTGTTCGATGATTGGAATCTAAGCGTAACATGTTCTCTGTCCAAAAAAAAGACCCTTTTATGTGTTCCAGATATTGTTGTATTAGTATTTTATCCATAATTTATAAGGCTCTGTCGATTGTGATAAAAGAAATACAGGGTATCCGTCGGGAAGATATACTACTTTGTTTATAATTTTTAATTAAATGAAAGGGAATGGATCTTATATTGATAAATGTTTTATATTATGTCGGCAATTATGTATAAAATAATGTCCGCCTCTGTTAGCCTCACAAATGCGAGCCCTTTTGAGCACATTTTTCATTACATTCTCACACATTTCACGCGGTGTTTCATTAATCTCATCATGAATATTCTGTTAGAGTTGCTCAAGAGTTTCTGGTTTGTTTCCATAAAACTTGCTTTAGAGATATCCCCACAGAAATAAGTCCAGAGCAGTCAAATCAGGCGACCGGGGAGGCCAATCAACATCACCATTTCTTGAAATAATTTGTTGTGGAAAGAGGTCTCGCAGTAATTCCATTGTAATTCTAACTGTAGGCGATGTGGCACCGTCTTGTTGATACCACATGTTAATCAAGCCCAAAGCATGCAGTTGTGGCGGTTAAAAGTTTTCAATCATATCACGATATCGCTTCCCATTGACAGTTACCGTTACGCCGTTTTCAGTTTCAAAGGTCCAATGATTCCTCCTGACGAAATTGCAAACCAGACTGTCACTTTTAATGGATGCAAAGGTGACTGATGAATAATTTGAGGGGTTTCCGTTCCAGAACCGACTATTCTGTTCATTCACATATCCATGATTATGATTTTTCCATGAAAATCGGGGTTGCCATGGGCGAGCTGTATCATCCTATTGACATATGTACGGCGGCGTAAATGGTCTTGTTGAAGAAGCTCTTGTATCAACTGAATCTTAAATGGAAACAAATGCAAATCCTTGTGCAAAATTGTGACCAAAGTTGTTCTTTGAAGACCAAGTTCCTGAGCACGGCGTCGAATTGAGGTTGATGGATTGTTTTGAACACTTTCTTGAGCAGCAGTAATATTTTCAGCCGATCTTGCAGTACGTTGTGGTCCATGCTTGGCCCTACCAGCTAAAAATCCTCTTTCTTCGAAATCATTCACTACACGATAAATAGTGTGTCTTGTTGGCACGTTGTTTCTCCCAAAAATTTCACATAACTTTCTCATCGTCACAGTAATCGATCGATTTTGATAACATGTTTTAACGATTAAAACGCGTTGGTCTATCTAATATTTTGCCATAATAAATTTGCCACGTCTCTATTTCACGGCCGCCAAATATGAACTGTCAAGACCAATCTTTATCAAAATGGCGCCAAAACAAAGTAGTATACCTTCCCGACGGACACCCTGTACTAAAGAAGCCTATTCCATTTGACCTGATTGGACGTTATCAATGCAACTTTAGACCTGATAAATACACGGTTAACAAGATATTTCCATTGCGGCAAATCCTCACAGACGACCCAAGAAAAACGGATCGATAAATTCCACATTTTCGTCGGCTATAAAGCTGTATTCGATAGTCTAATAGCGCAAAAATTGTATAAGATCATGACTGAGTTTGATTTTACTGCGACGTTTATGCGTCCTCGCAAGATTGAGCAGTTTGACGCGAAGTCTTAAGTAAAGAGAGGCGAACATTTTAATGAGGCTACTACGGCAGTCTATCGTGTGATGACTTCAATATTTTGAGATGATTGTGGGGAAAGCTACAGTTAACGCAATTGTTATACTGGTGACATAGATGTCATTGACAGAAAATTGGGATATGTTATAGCAGCCTTCTCAGGCTTTGAGAAAGAGACAACGAAAATGGATCTGGTGGTAGATTAGGACAAAACCAAGGTATTATAATTGTTTCACCGAATAAATACCTTACTCATTTGAGATACTGAGTAAACGATGACTAGAAACTAGAACTTTTGTCTTGTGAATAATTTCATGTTTTTGATAAGGATTTAATACAAAACTCTGTCCCGATGAATAAAAATCAAACTTCACCAGAGATCAGTTCAGTCTGTCTTACTATATGGCTCAGAATTCTGGGTTATGGCAGTAGCCAATGAGTCAGTCCTGAGGGAAACTCTTCCTTCATCATTAATGGATATTATCGGCGTAGTGTGAACCATGAGCTTTATGAGCTGTTTACCGACAAAATTTGTTGTGCGGATGGACACAGAAACTCTAGCACGAACAGTCATTAATAACCAATTTGGCGGGCGGTGGGGTAATGGACGATGAAAACCACGTTGGAAGATTCAGACTTTTGAAACATTGTCAAAACTTGGAGGAGGTCTGCATAAGAACGAGGCTTTTGAGTATGTTTTTTACGTGCTACTTATAATAGAGAGAAAGGGAGAGAGATATCCCTTTCCCTTCACCTGTTTCTCAAATTTCTATACATTTGCGACATAGTTTTGATCATTCCTTAAAGATGCGGCGGATCAGGCCATTACAATTAATTGAGCTCACTATGGCAATATGATAGTAAAAGTTTTTTTTGTGCTGAAATTGCAACATACGAACGTTCGGTGACCAGAATTGACCGCCCAGTTTATCTAATTTAAAGCCTTTAGTTCAGTGCAACTGATGAATGTTGCTACCGTGGTGTTACGTAAAGATGCTAAAAATGTATTTTTTCAGAGAAATTCTTCTTGTATATGAATCATTTACAAGTTTTCAATGTTAAATCAAAGAACTGCGTCTTCTTCTTACTAAAATTGCTTCTTAGGTGAATTGTGGAGCATCCTGTTTCACTTTGGCTTTTTCGAAAAGAACAAATTCATGGCGACTATCGCGATCATTGTTCGCATGATCGCGGGTTCAATTCCCGACCATTATTTGAGCGACGGTTATCACTTTGCGTAGTCGAGTAATCGACAAATCGATTAAGTGATTGTCTAATTTCTATTCAAATCGGAATCGTCGGTAAACTCCAGATCCCGTTGAGTAAGTCTAAAAATAGAATGCGTGTCAAACTCGCTCATTGAATGTGAGAAACTCTCTCGCATCTTGCACATGTAATGTAAGGCAATTTCTGTTTTTTTTTTTTTGGTCGAGAAGACACAGTTAATGACGCAGCAGAAGATATTTCGGTGAATATCAAAATAGCTATCTGCCTAGCCGGCACGCGGGGTGATCAGTTTTATGGAATTTTATATAATAAATTATGTTGGCAATGATAAATAAATGAAAATAGAATAATAATTTCGAAGGCGAATAATGAATCCAAATCATACAAGTCATATTTTATGCTAAATACCGACAAAATAAATCAAAAACAACGATTACTGAGTTATTCACACTCCAATCTAAAATTGCTTTCTCATTTCATGAACTTCTAGTTGTTTTACCGATATTCATAATCGTCAAACCCATGAAAACGGCATTTATAATTACCTACACCTACATTGATCATCCTACCATCCGCTTTGCATTGAGATCTAGCCTGTTTATCACTTTCTTCAAAATAGTTTTAGTTTTACATCACCGAGCATAAAGCATTTGTAAGCAATACTGATGTGAGAATCGTCATTAAGAAAGCCAGCATCCCTTTCAGCCTCGAGCGAAATTCGGATTTTTTTTCCATCAGTCTTTTTCACGTCATTATCTGCCATTAGGTAAAACGCAAATCTCGCTAATATGCGAACATAAAATTTTTAAGCCTCTTCCTATTTTCTATTCTATTCTATTCCTATTCAACGATTATAAGATAATAATAACGTATTATTTAAACGAATTAGACTTAACCGTATCGGTTTTTTTTCTCACACGCAAACAGAAAACTTAAAAAATTAATTTGAATCAAACTAAACTTGAAATAATGTGGCGAAGAGGAGAAAAAGAGAGTAGACAAGAAACTAAACTAAGCTAAAAATTATTTGTTTTGAATATGCGTCATTTTGAGACGGCGGCACTGAATAGAGCCAGACCATTACGAGGTCACTTAATATTCGTCTCCCATCTTTATTCGCTTACGATTGCCCCCCTTGTCAACAAAGTGGATATTATCCAATTAAAGGTACAGCAACAATAGCTACAGCCAATGTCTGTCAGTTTTGTCGCTCATACAGCATACCCCCAGCCTGATCCGTAATGGTAGGTTATGACTGGATCTCAATTATTCTGTGAACTCAGTGTGTTGCCTACTACATTGTGCGGTTTTCATCTCATTACGTTGTTGTGTTTTTCCCCCTGTTGATCACAAAATTTTTTGTTACAAAGTCAGGTTTTACGTTTAGTTAAATGTAGTGAATAATTTTAATAGAATTTACATACATTTTCTATGAATATTTTCATATTTGCATAGGGGGTTTATAGTTGGTTGAACATCATGATAGTAATTATTAATTTAATTAAATTATTTTTTACATTGTATCGGACAAATTCTATGCCCTAGACTACATTGTTGATATATACATAATTTTGAGGCTTAGGATGACTTAAATATATTCCGTCAAAAAATTAGAATTAGGTATTGAGACACAAAATATTAATTTATTTGTAATTATTTATTTAAATTTATTGCATAGGTGTAAAAGTAGACCCCTTCTGAAATAATAAACATCTGATGACAACTTATGCCAATAATGATCCAATCATCAAAATATTTTCTCAACACATTCTCCGGAAAAGCACTTAGTTTTCAAAGCGAGCTTTTTTTTGTCTGTCGATTGAAGACGGAACGATTGCCACGAAATGATAATTTGAGTTTTGGAAAGAGAAAAAAGTCAGTTGTTCACAATGGTATCCCTCCTAATGGGTGAGTTATCATTGTGTAATATCCATAAGTTTTGCTTCTAAAACCTGGTTTTTACTTCGATGAATTTGTTCTCTCAAACGCCGCTTAATGACCAGATAATATTTGTTATTTACCATTCAATTCTCTCGCAAAAATTTCGACCGCACAACACTGCGTTAATAAAAGAAAACACTCCTTTAATTTCGATTGAGTTTGACTTAGTTTTTCGGTTTCGTCTCAGTTAGAAGGCGCAATACCGAAATCTGTTAACTGATTTGCATATCGAAACAGTAAACCCAAGTCACCTTCCACCTTTATAGGATTGAGTTTTTGAATAAAAAATTCGGACATAAATGATTTTCAATCACCATTTTCTGCATTTTAGCGAACTATTTTTTCAAACTATATCAATCATTTTTTCAAAATCTTCTAATAGCCAATATTGGCAATAATAAATAAATGGCAATAGAAAAACAATTTCGAAATCGAATAAAAACTAAACATTTGATATAGAGAGCTCACATAGAGTTAGGATTCATTTCTCTCCGACCCATTATTCAATTAAAGATGTTAATGGCTGACCAGTGCTACGAAAGTTTTTCGCATTATCTAAACCGATTTGAAAAAGCTCTGTGTACCGCTCAATTGCACGTGGTTCTAATAAAGTCGGTTTATCATAATCCTTCTACAAACATTTTTAGCGATTTGACACATAAAATTCCATTTGCAGCGCAAAAATTCTAGACAAATTCTTTATTTTATATAATATAACTGACAAAATCGAGCACACTAAACGAAGTAAATGACAGACCCAGCCCAAACTCCGTATCAGTATTGAGGATAGTTGTGCCAATCTAACTACAAAAAGAATTTAGACGAACTTTTAAATGATCTTTTTAAATGAGGTTTTTAAGTGATCTGTTCCCGATGCTTTTTGATAGCATTCATATCGACAGGGAAGGCACTCGTATTTGTGGACTGATTTACTGTGAGACTCCTCAGTGAGAAGAAAGGTCGATAACAGTTAGTGTACTATTAGGTGGTATCAAATAGGACGAAAATGTGGCTCAACAATACATATCGATTGTACGTTAACTTCAAGCCCAATAATTTCTACCCAATTAACACAACAGTGCTCAGATAGTCAATACACGAACTCTGGAAGTAACCACGTAAAAAGTAGCAAAAAAGGTAAATTTTTTTAAAATAATCGACTTGAGTTTGAAAGAAAAATAATATGGCTGAAATGGCAGACTGACAGGACAAACAAAAAGCCAAAGACTGCAATTTGATTTATTCTTCTTTCACTAGGGCCATCAAATCAATAGATAATAATTCAAATACCACCCGATTGTGGAACCATATTTTAACAATCTTTTCGATCGCACTGTGTTACGGAATTTATCAGATAACATAAATTCACAAAATGAAAGCCCAAACAGAAAAACTATAAACTTTATACCAAAGTATATCTTCATTACCTTGGAGTCGACGAGGAAGTGCAAAGAGAACAGAATAAACAAATATATAGAATAGAAATTAATAAACAAAAACGAAGACAATGTCATATATAAATGAAATGAGAATCTAAGCAGTAGAAAAAGCTCATTCGCAAATTAAATATCTAAGCAGTGTGAGAAAATACATCGATTTGATTGGCAAACGTCACGTCACGATGAACATGAACATTTTTTTCAAAATATGATTGAGATTTTGAAGCAAATTAATTAACATCTTGATGTGATGATTGGTTGTTGTGACAGAACGTCACAACCACAGTCGACACCTGTGGCTGAAAAGCTATGAAAATATTTTGTGTCAACATTTATTGTGTATTTAGGTGTTAGAGGGTGAGTTTAAAATTGCGCACAATTAAATTATTCGTTTCCCTAATCGTTTTTGGCGATAAAGATGTCGGCAAAGGGGAAAAATCGCTTAAGGGTAGTGGGTAGCGAGTTTATCCTTATGAGGAAACCACTGATTCATTTGTCCCTGTATCTCAAAAAGTACTGGTCGGATTTTATTGAAATTTTGAGAGTATGTTTCGGTATCTATACTCTATATAAGATAGAAATAATCTATACTCTAAGATAGAAACAATCTCTCTAAATAAAGCCGTTTTTATTTGACAGTTTTTTAAAATATGGGGAAAAAACTGGAAAAAACTGTTAAGTTTATAATTTTTTTCTCGCTAAGCATCTAATATATTAAAAATCGTTCTATACCATTTATATAAGTAATAATATTACACAAGTCTTCAAATTTCTGAGCCATTTGGTTCATCCGATCCCGAGGAAAGGGTCTTTTATGTGAAAAAAGTGATTTTTCAGGAGAGGCAAAAAAACGCGGCGATTCAAATTTCCCGATTGAAATGATGTTTTCTTTCGATTTTCGGGGCTAAACTCGATAGCTTGTCTCTCATATATCCTTGTATCTATCTGTATCTGTGTATCTATGTATGTATTAGGTACAAATATCCTAGAAGGTGTTTAGGTATGTAAAATTATGTTAGTCTGACAAATTTCAGATCAGCAAGATCACAGGTCATGACGAATTAACTTCAAAAAAATTTTTGGGGCACTTATAGTAGTTGGATTTGAATTTTTTATCAATACATTCCGGACATCCTAAAGAATTTTTTGGGGCAATAAAAAAATTGATTTTTTTTTAAATTTTCGATACCCACTACCCTTAAACGGAAAATCGTCTAATAGAATAATTCCACATAACCAATTATCTTACATTAACAAGTAGACAGGCACAGCGTTCGTCAAACATGCTAAACGACAGGTGTGCAAGCATTGCATAAACTCTAGATCTAGATTCAAAATATGATTTTTTTATACTGTATAAATTGTGTTAATACAGTTCGATTTATTCAAAAAAAAAACACTGTTAATTTGTTATAAATGTCCCTAATATGATTTACAGTAATAGAATCTATAAAATACAACAGCAATAAATGTACTCATAAATCTTTCTATGCAGCAACCAAAATAAAGGCTCTTAGAAATAACAGTTTTGTGCCAATTGAGAATACTGCATATTATAGTGAAAAATATTGCTCAAAATTCTCTATTACATTAAGGTTTGGTGTTGAACATTGTTAATTTTCTCCATGAAAAATAAAATTTGTAAATTAAATTTTGTAAATTAAATTGTGAATTAAAATGCATTTTCTAAAAATTAGATTGAGTTACATTTACTTAAATTGTGTTATCTCACATTTTAATTGAATTATATCAAATTGCACTGAATTAAGTTGAATTACATTGAATTGCTTGCATCAAACAATTTGTAAATATTTATAATAAATTGTAAAAATTAAGTATTTATTTGATTGTGTAAAGGATACTTGAAACAACCGTGTAATTATAAAAACCCCATATTGTATTACGCCCATGTGACAACCCAGCGGGGCACGGAGGTCCCATGGTTGAAATCAACGATGAACTCGCTCCCGGACTACTTCGCCATCTACCCTCAATATACTAATAAAACCCAAATAATATAAGTTAACCAATATCCCGTTTTTCCCCCATCTCCTCCAATACGAAAAACCCTCGTAAGTATACACATCCCGCCAAGAACCTTAGTTCTTCAACAAATCCTCCAATTTCTCACGTAGAACCTAGGTTCCAAATGAAGACAAAATCTAGTAAATTTACACCTTAGCAATTACATTTTACAGGTGGAGTACAAAGAATTTCCTTACTTTTGCATGACAATGAAAGCTTTATTTAGCACGATTTTGAATAATCCGATTTAGCTCAAAGTTGCACCATTTTGTTCGAGAACTTATTGCTACTTTGATTGAAGATAATCCCATAATGACTCTCTCATAGAAACCTTTCGTTCCAATTTGCAAAAAAAAAAAATTTGGGACAATCGATTTTAAAATGCTTCTTTTGAAGATAATTTTTTTTGCCAACAAAATCAAGCGCCATAGACACTTGAAGCCTGGCACGGTGGGAGCGTAAGGACTTTCCAACAAAGCTTGCGGAGCCTATGGCGAGTCGTTATCGATATGTGTGGAATGGTGTTGTTTGTATGAAACGCAATTCCTTTCCTATCGACCAAAGTTACCCGCTGTTGGGCGATTGATTTCTTCAGAAGTTCCAAATTAATGACAGTGCAGGTCAAAATTAAGAGTTTGGCTGTAGGGAAGCAGCTCATAGTAGATGATTTCCTACCAATTCCAACAAATATACAGGGTGGCGCAATAGACCGGCGAATTAGTGAAGCTCCGAGTGCTAATTTAATTAAAATATGGGTAAAGCGTTTTGAAGAGACCGGTTCAACATTTAAACCACAAGCAAATGGTCACCCAAGAACATCTAGGACCGAAGACAATGTTGAGAGAGTTATGGAATCAGTACGAGGAAATCCACAAATGTCGACTCGCAAGAGATCGTCTGTCTTACAATTATCGCGAAGAAGTTTGCAACGAATTTTAACATTGGATCTTAAACTGCATCCATATAAGCTGCAACTAACACAAGAATTGAAAGAGTCTGACTTCATAGCAAGGCTCGCATTTGCTAATGAAATGCTTAATCGATTTTCCAATTTCGACAATATCCTTTTCTCTGACGAGGCTCATTTCCTTATGAATGGGTTCGTAAACCGTCAAAATTGTCGTTACTGGAACAGTGAAAATCCCAAAATCAAACACCAGAAACCATTGCATAGTCCTAAAGTGACAGTATGGGCAGCAATCTCTGGAACGCTATGTTGAGATGTTGGACGGATTTTTGGCTCCAGAAATTGAAAGTTCAAGAATAGTGAATTCCAGAACTTGGTTCCAACAAGATGGAGCTACCTGTCACACATCAAATGACTCCATGGCGGTGGTGAAGCAGATGTTTCCTGGCAGGCTGATTTCGAAAAGAGGTGATATCCCATGGCCCCCACGTAGTCCAGACTTGACGCCTCTTGACTTTTTTTTTGTGGGGATACCTCAAACACAAAGTATACAGTAATAATCCAAGAAACATCGTTCAGCTCAAGGAGAATATCCGCGGTGAAATGGCAGCCATTACACCAGTATTACTGAAGAAAGTTTTCAATAATTTTCGTTTGCGGTTAGAGGAGTGCCGTCGTAGAGAGGGTAACCATTTAGATGATGTTATTTATAAAAAATAAACTTTATTTATTACTCTACAATGCCTCAGATTTATTTTAACCATACCTTTTGTATTTATTTTTTAATCTATTTTTTAAAAATGCACGTTCTATTGCGCCACCCTGTACATCGAAAACTTCCTGACTGCCAATCTTGGATTGGTCGGCCGTTTGCATCGGCTCACAGTGATTCAACCACAATCCTTTTCGCTTGATGTTGTCATCATCAATTGCAGACCCCTTCAGCAATAAGTCGATTTTGTTGCGATTCAGCAGCGATTCAGCGATTTTCGATAATATATTTGTAGAAATGTTAATTTGCGTCTTTCTTTATTGCTATTTCATTTTCAAATTTACAAATGTATTATTCCGCCTTCAGTGTTGGAAATCAACAAAAAGGAAGTTGGCGCTGCCATATAAGAAAATTTTCTCGTTAAAAACGTGGTACTGGTATATGGTCTGATGGAAAAATTTTGCTTTAAATTCCACAACCATTTTTTATGAAGTTTCAACATGGAAAGTGAGCATAGCAACAGCCTCTACCGAAAACAAAATGTAAAATATGGTATATTTTCTCTTTGCTGGTGTCCATCTTCGATGAGCACTCAAACACTACTGAGTCAAATTGTCACAAAGATGTCTGAGCAGTTTTTTTAAGCAGGAAATCTTATCTTTCTAACGTCATCTAGCATAACCGTACGTACACGATACGAGACACAGTTTATTTAAGCCATCTATTTGGAGAAATAGTGGATTTATTTTTGTCATAACTTATATATCGCACATAAAATTTTTGATCAATTTCTGTCAAATTAGTTAGAATAAAATAATCTTTCATAAAATATTGCTTAACTCAGTGAAACATGCGGCAAATTCGGAAATAGTCATTTCGTCGTCTCATCAAATCAATAAAAAAAATTCAT
>JAHXMU010022890.1:0-14624 GCA_019455685.1 Philornis downsi | reverse complement strand
AAAAAAACAAGATTTTCTCGATGTAAAGAACCGAAAATCTAGTTTTTGAAAACCAACTGATCACACATGCCAACCGAGAAGTTGTAGACTTCGATTCGAAGTTCGAACTTTGTTTAAAGAATCTAAGAAATTTTGATACTTTGGTAAAGAGCTGATACAATTCAATGGAATGAATAAGTATTGCGAAAACAAAGAGCTTTACTTTCGAATCAAGTTTGCAGCATTATCATTGCAGTGAAATTTAAGGACAACTGTTTGTTATCGTCCCGCCATATTTGAATGGAAACTAATATAATCCTGTTGTCCCCAATGGCCTAATGTGTAAATCATTTTTGTAACTTACAAAGGAACGCATTTATTTGTCGAGCAGTAAATAGAGCCTTCTCATCTAATGTAAAGTTTAAGATTTGATTCACTGGATCAAGTAAGAGCATAACCAAAATGAACATGAACATGATTAATTTCGGCGTTTATTGTTTTTATAATGTTTTAGAGAAATCTATTCTCACCGTTGGCTCCACGTTCCTATGTATGCCATCCATTACTGTACTCCCGTTCGCTTTCTTCTCTTCTAGGCACAAGAAAAACTTTAAAATATCCTTTTTTTCCTCCACAGCCTCGCTTGCGTTCGCCAGGATGGGATGAATAGAACAAAGTGGGGGTTTTTCTTCTTCGTCACGGCTTTGGCGAATGGAAGAAAGGATATTGCCAACAACACAATAACGCGCCATTTTTTTGATGATTTTTCTGCTAAAATTATGTGTTGTGTTTGTTTCTATTCCTTTTCGTTTTTCAGGATCCGCGGGAGAACTCTCGCATTAGACAGGTTAGAAGGATGGTGCCGCAGAAGGCAGGGTCTAATGCTGAACAACGACAAGGCATTATTTAAATCATTTACAAAACTTTAATAAATAACGTCGCGTCGCGTCGCATCGCTTTTCGGTGGCTCTAGTGGGGATGCCGCCCGAGAGGGGGAGCGCATTAATAAAGGAAAATAGGAAACTTTACGTTCACTACGAAAGATATTCCAAATGCCAAATGTGTGTGCGTGTGTGTTTGTGAGTGTTACACAATGACGACGGCAGCATAAAGTAAATTTATTAGAAAGCGCTTCTTTCATTCCTTTTGCATATTTATTCGCTATTGTTGTAATCGTTGTTACTACTTGTTTCGCACTACCACCACCATTCCCTCCCCGGCTGGTGCGCCTTCGAAGTGGCAAGAATTATTACCAAAGCAACTAAATCCCAGATGGCGCACTATATAAGTTATGATATAATTTGCCTTCTCGTTTTTTATTCTCGCCCGCTTCTTCGCACAAACGTTTTCTAGCCATAAGCTCAAGTATGCCATAAAAATGTAAAAGAATTTAGAAAACAAAAACACCGTCTTCTACCACCACATCCGAGGCACTGCGAGATCCTTATGGCCCAGAGGACTGCACACACACACACACACTAACATCTATTGCAGCAGCATTTGCGGCACATTTAAAAAGTAGTTATGCTACAAATATAATTCCTATAAGTTTGCACTAGACTAGCACGTAATATCCGCCATCGTTTTCAACAGCTTGCGCCGTCCAATCTCAGCGATAGATTTGAAGATGATAAACAATTTGATCACTACCGACTGCTACAGCGATTAGTTGATTTGGCGTAATGGTCACTATTTAAAAACTACACTTAAACAATGAACAAAAGCTGCTGGCGTCGTGTATAAGCGTACCTTTACATTTGCGAAATTTCGTCAAAATTCGAAGCCGATTACCCCTGATAATGTTGTTCAAGATACCGCAATTCCCCGCAAAACGGCGTGCATTTAGATTCGTTTCAAATGTCTGATGATTTTTATACATTTCCAAGAAGAGTATTTCATGTGTTGGAATTTATAATTTCTAAACGCATTACAAATGAAAGTCAGTTTTCAACTTCTTTATATTGTATCGGCTTGTTCGGAAAGTTCGTTCGGGTTTTAAAATAAATTTATAAATAAATATAAATTAAAAAAAAAAAAAAAAAATTTATTCACAAATTTATATACAAGCAAACAATTACTCTAATCTATTATAAAATCTCCCCAGTTTTTAATAACTTCTTCCCACCTCTCTGGGAGCTTTTTAATTCCTCTCTCAAAAAACTCTCGCGGGTTTTCTGAAAAAAAGCGTTCAATTCGATTTTTCACTTCCTCGTCGTTATGGAAATCCTTAAAGTGGTTGCTCAGACTGGGAAATAGGTGATAATCGGATAATCTGTGGGTGAGGTAAAGCTTTCCACCCAAGCTTTGACAGTTTCTGACGGATCCGCAAGGCTGTGTGAGGTCTCGGTGAGAGAGTGATGTACTACCCATACATCGAGGTTGCCCACAAATCCAAAAGAAATTGTATCCGAGGAGGTGAGAGATCTAATTATTGTTAATCTCCGTCAACGGTTGAGATTGATATTTTGATTGATTTACCTATTTAATTTACTGTTGAACGGGGATTAATAACAATTAGATCTCTCACCTCCTTGGATACAATTTCTTTTCGTCGTCCTGATCTGGGAGCGTCCGTTACATAGAAGTCGCCTGTAGAAATTCTTGTAAATCATTTCTGGCAAATTGTTTCATTTGGTCCGTCTTCTTCATAAACAGACTTTATTTTTCGGATGAATTCAGCAACCGTTTTTCCTTTTCGGAAATAATACAGCATAATATGTCCAAAATGTTTTTTTTTTGCTCAGTTTTTCCACTTTTTAAAACTTTTTTTAAAACGCTATAACCACTCACGAGAACACAAATAAGCAATAGTAAAGAGTTCAGAGAAGGGGTGGGAAGAAGTTAGGATAGTGTTTGAAGGAACTCTATGTCATGAGAAGTGACGTATGGTGAATTAACGAATTAACCGAACGAACTTCCCGAACAATCCAATACTACAATTTATTTAACAAAAAAATTGTATCAAAATTTATTTAAAAAAACGAAATACGAGTATGCAATCTGTTTTTAAGTATCGCAAAATGAGTTTTCGTTTTGATTTTCATGTGAATGAAAACTCAATGAATGTTAGCAAACACATCCAAGTTTAACATTGTGATATTTGCATGGGTTGAGAGATATCAACGTCCTTCTGAACATATCTCTGAATTCTCTTATTAACTAATAATCACGTCATCTCTGGTCGAATGTCTGATATTAACATCATGCCGCCAGGCAATTGGACTATGTCTCTGTCAAGTATTTAATGCAAATTTTGTAATGTATTTCAGATTATAGAGGGCGTCCCAACAAGAACGCAAGATTTAAAATTTGGCGCCATTCGAAGTGTCATTGTTTGTTTGACATTTGAACAATTATTATTGCTTGCTAGTAGAAGGTACGAGGTTAGTAAAAATGGAGCGCTACACGAATGAACAACGCATTCTCATTGTGAAATTGTTATACCAAAATGGTGAAAGTTTTGCGGCTACAGTTCGCACATTGCGATCAATTTGGGGTCACAATAATGCTCCAAAAGAATCAACTGTAAAGAGATTAATGGATAAATTTGCCAAAACGTAATGATGTCGCTCAAACTCCATCCACCTCAATTCGACACCAAGCTCAGCAAATTGGTGTCTCCAAATCCACTATGTAACGAATTCAATTGCTGCATCATTCATTTAGGTATTGCGTTCTTGTTGGGACACCCTTTATAAGTTAATTAAGATCTAATATTAATCAATGATATGTGTCCCAGGAGTTCAATGAGGCTTTTTCACTTGTAACAAAAGGATTCATTCTTGAGACATTGCGAATTGTTTTCTAAACAGTCTTTTTACCAATTATGGTAAAAAAGAAACAAAATTTTCGAAAGTCTGATTTATCAAATCTCAACAATACGAAATAATATGATGAAACTCTTTAGAAGTATTGAATTATCCTATGGAATAGGGTAACACACAGTAAAATAATTTACACGGTTACATTTTTCCAATTTTGTATAGTTTCTCTGGGTTTGTACACTAAGCCTGTCTTTGCCGCGCAGATTTTTTCATTATTTTGATTAAAATCCTAAAATATGTTCATATTTTTCAATTGTGATGTTATTTTGAAAACTAAAAAAGTAAAAAACACCGAAAAGAAATTTTATTTTAAAATGCAAATTAAAAATTAATTGAACGCATTGGCTTTTCTAAAGCAAACTTTGATTTTCCATCTTCTATTGGCCTCAATCTGGAACAACATACGTAAAACACCCAGTTGTTAAAAACAGATACAACCCAGTATTTTCCAACGTATTTTGTTAATAGAAATTGAACTGTATTTGGGAACGGTAATTGCCTGTCCAATTCTTGAAATAAATGATGAACTTCTTTCTACAATGCTTGCGAGATCAATTGCAAAGGACATGTTGCACGGAAACAGAACAACAGTCTCCACTTTCTTTCTTTCTACCACTAAACGATTCAAAGCCTCCCGATGACTGCGTTATAGTGAATATATTTCTATTTCAAGAGATTTTATCCTATATCCGAATATGATACTCATAAGGGAGTCCTGACTCGCTATTTTACTTGTAATCTGAATTATATCTTGGCCTATCTCCGATCTTAAACCATCATGCATACAAAATTTCAATCCTGAAAAGTGTCACCTTCTGCTTACAAAATAAAAACGTAAAATCAACTACGAAATAGATATATCCCATATTCAGTGCTGTACAATGTATTGGTTTCTAAGGCTAAAATCGGAATAATTTATGCCTTTAGTTCATAATGTATTCGATGATATTTTTCCAAAATTGTAAAATTGCATCGTTTTTAAATTTTTTCATATCACAACTTTGCAAATGTATTGTTGAACTTATTATGATGTAAAGTTGTAAGTTATTACGTTTTCAGTGTTGGAAACTAACAAAAAAAAATGTTGATGTTGCCGGTTAAGAATATTTTCTGGCGAAAACATTTTGTACAGAAATGGACGCAGACTGGTCTAGATCTGCCTTAGGGACCTAAAAATTGTGTATCGTCAGGAAAATATCTTTGAGTGTTCAAATAAAAATAAAATACTCAAATAAAAACAAACGAAATTACGCTGCACATCGATGTTTTCCCATTTTGACCATAGCTTTCGATTTGGATGACCGATTTTGCCCAAAAATTTGACAACGAATTATGAACACATATATAAGAAAAAACCAAACTCATATTTGCTTTTACTTATCACAATTTTAGTTTTCAGGAACAAAAAGATTTCTGCTTAGGGTCAGAAGGCAACTTCTGGATTTTACTTTGGTAAATCATAAACTATTTCCGGTTTCGCATTACAAAGTTCGACAATATTTTAATAAGATACTATTACTTATATTAATGAGATACTACTAGTATGTTGTAAATTGTGTATACATACGAGTATGTTCTATGTTGATATCCGTTTTCAGTGTGGGAAAGTAACAAAATAAATTTTGGCGCTGCCAGTTAAGAAAATTTTCTGGTGAAAACATTTTGTACATATGTACGTAGAGTGGCCTAGGTCTTAACTAGGGACCCCAAAATTGCGTATCGTCAAGAAAATATCTTTCATTTTGAGTACCCGGATACAAACAAAAACGAATTTTGGCTACACGTCAATGTTTCCCTATTTTTACCATAGCTTTCGATTTGGATGACCGATTTTGCAAAAAAAAATTGTCAAGCAACGAATTATGAAGACATGCATAGACAAAAACCAAACTCGCATTTGCTTTTATTTATCACAATTTTAGTTTTCAGGAATAAGAAGATTTCGTCAGATGGCATCTTTTGGATTTTACTTTAGTAAATCATTAATTATTCCGACTTTCGCACTGCAAAGTTCGACAATATTTTATCCAATTTATCGTTTTTTAATTTTGGCTAAAATGCAATGGCGCCCATTAAAGACCAGATAATACTATAAATTTTGTAATTTTAGATATTCAGATGGCAATAAGGTTATAGTACAGAAATTTCTTGACAATTTTCCAAAATACACTAGGGAACAGAAATCACATTTTGTTCCCTAAAACGGAAAATCATTTTTTGCCTTATCGATCATGAACATCAAAAACGGAAGAGAATGTGATGAGAAGAGATAAATAAATTGGCAAATGACGCTTAGATTTCTGAAACAATCTGAAACAATCATAAAAACTGGCTTCTATTTCATTAGTGAGATACTATTACTTATATTAGTGAATAATATGTTGTAAATTGTGTATGCTATATGTTGTGTATTCTATATTTATATCGAATCAGGTCATATTGTATCTCTTATTTTTCTAAGAAAAAAGAATTGGAAGGAAATATTCAATTTATTCTAATTTTGTAAACACGTGTTTCCTGAATTTAGAATTTATATGCAATTATTTATAGCATTGTTCATAATAAAATCCACTATTGTAGGCCAAAAATGTATTTCTTTTTTTGTCTATTCAACAACATTAAAAAAAAAGCTGTCGTTAAATACTTTAAGGTATCGACAACTAATTGTTCTATATAACTAACTTAGAAACTAAGAGTTATTTCAATGAAATATACAATAATTTTTTATTGGCCTTTGGCTAAGTTAATTGTGCACTTAGGGCCTCAGCTAAACTAAATTACGAGTATAATCGCAACATATTAACGCAGCGCCTTCCAAACTCCTACCGGTTTTGTCCACGTTAGTCGAAAGTTTTGTTAACAGATCTAAAAGGTCTTCATTTTAGGATTTCACAATATTACTATACAATATTACCACTGATTGTCACTGCAAATTTTCAGAAGATGATCACGCCTGTTTTCTATATTACGGCTAATTATAGGCAAAAAAAAAATAAACAAGTCTAAACTTTATATTATTTGCGCAGCTTCTATATTATTTGCGTTGCTTAGTGCACTTTACAACACTGCTGTGCATACAAAGTATATCAACTTCGATAGGTATACTCACTATCTTCTTAGATTTTGACACTCGTAATCGAAAAAAAGCAAAAAATATAACGAAGTATGACAGTTCTACAGTCACTTTGGGAGATAAAGTGTAATTTTTTTCGCTTAGTCTATTTTACAAATTTGTCGCGAATATTGCAGTCAATAAACAATTCAAAAAAATTTGTCTCAATTTCAAAAATTTTGTCAAATTTGGTTCATCATTTGACATTTAATGGAGTTCCAGTGTATTTCTCCTAAAATTTGTGTTAGACAAGAATGAAAAATGACCAACAAGCCAAATATTAACAAATGTTGTAATGCGAAATTCTAAGCAGTTGATGATTTATTAATGTAAAATCGAAATATATCCTAATCCTAAAATGAAGACCTGTTAGATCTGTTAACAAAACTTTCAACTAACGTGGACAAAACCGGTAGGAGTTTGGAAGGCGCTACGTCAATATCTTACGATTATACACGTAATTTAGTTTAGTTGAGGCCCTAAGTGCACAAATATCTTAGCCAAATGCCAAATATCGCCACAATGTTCATATAAAATGAATATAATGATGATAACCGAATCTTGGTCGTCTAATATCAGTGGCTAGGAATCTTTTATCATATTTGATGAAACGTCTTCCAGTGCGAATAGAACATTTTTTTAAAAATAACAATTAAATGATGAATGACCGACTACTCTGAGGTCCCATTTTTCTATGATTTTAGAAAACTCCATATTATCGAGATTATATAAATGAAATCGATAATATTACAAATTTACATTCCAGCAATAAAAATGCTATTGTGTCAGGCGGCTTTAATCCAAAAATATAACTTAATCATACGAAGAAATTGTGAAATTGACTATAAAAAACTGAAATATTGTGTAGAAATGTGGAAAAAAACAAACTGCGACGAGCAGGGGTAATAAAGAGTGGAAATTTGTAATGTATTTTGATAAAAACTTGGTTTGGTTAAAGACATAAAACAATCTTTTTTTTGTTGCATAGTGTAGCTTGTGATAAAAAAAAATTAGGATTTATGGTAACTTGTCTCGGTCACTGCAAACGTAAAGAGTTTTCCAAGCATAAAATATATTTTGTCATACCTCTTGAGCCCACATTCCAAATGTTCTTGGAGTGCCCGGTCCTATCTGTATGTACTCGTACATTATCAGTTCTAAACCATTGCCTGCCCACCCCAATTGTATTTTTGGAGGAGAACGTAATGTATACTACTTGCAGCATATATTTTGTTATGAAATATTTTCAAATTTATGCCATTTCAAGTTCCTCAACACGACTTTTTTCTGCTGTTCATGGCACTGCGAATCAAGACCCAAGCTCGATTTTAAGAAACAGGCATGAACTATTTTTGCTTTTACCTGATTGTGGTGACAATTAAGATAACAATTTTTATTTCATGTTTATTTTTTTTTCTTTTTGTTGAAAAGATCACGAAATTTAATTTATTTGGTTTCTTTCTACAACTGGCCTTTTAGTATCTCAATCATGACCAACCGATTTTGAGGTTCCAGTGAAAACAGATGCTTCATGTTTTCTTCCCAATATGAAAAATGGTTTTAGATAGGTCAGGCTCAGAAATTTATAAATTATTTTATATAAAGTTAATATGCTTAGTGGCGGTATATGGATTAAGCTTAAAGGCATAGGCTTTCATTTGCGGTAGACGTATATCCTTAAAACTACCGCTTCATTCGTATAAATGTTTACAAAAAGGCCAACCGAGTATTAAATATAATTAAATATAAATATAGACTGAAATAAAACTGAATCACCGACAGAAGAAAGAAACATAAAAAAGTATCGATAAACCAAAAATTAAAAATGTCCTTGTCTGAGCTCTCAACTGATATGAACAAATTCAATTCCTTACCTCCTTCTACCTTCCTCAGTGTGAGCTCTTGACGATATTCTTCAACACCAAAGAGGAGTTGAGTCGCACAAAAATGTCTTATCGCTATGTTTGGTCCAAGATTTTAGTGCCCTACATCGGTCGGATATATTGAGGAATCTGAAAGCAACAGAGACCTATACTCTTGCACGTATGTACGTGAGTATGCAAGTACAATTATGTGCATATGTATATGTGCCCACAAGGATATTTATTTCCCTTTTTGTTTTGTTGTTTTTTTTTCTGCTTGGAATGTACGTTGTTCTCCTTTTTTCGGTTAAATGGAAATACAATACATACATAAAGCTATTATTATAGTTTTTTTCTATCAGAAAGAAATGCCATAAAAGCGAATAAAAATGAAAAGTACATAACGATAATATTGTATGTACCAAATGAATACTCTGATAATAAGAGACCATCGACCAAGGAAGAAAGACCATCGGCAGAACTGGGAACAAAAAAAAATGAATAAATAACCGAAATACAAAATTTAGACTTGTGTGGCTCCTTTGGCTTTGCACGGTATGAAACTAAACAACGAAAGGAAACTTAGAAATAATCGCCAACATAAATCTAAAAATGGGCCGACAACGGCCTTGATGGCATTGTTATGCGTGGCCCGTTCCCCTGGCTTTGAAATTGGGCAAATGATTTATCCGAGGCAAGTACAGTTAAAAAAGTCGTCCAGGAATAGTTACGGCCAGTTGCTGGTCTATGCCCCACTCCGAGGGAGGATGGCATGGAGCGGAATCCTCATTGGCAACGTGTACAACACAAGATGTGTAGTAGTAATAGCCAAAAGTATTAATTTTATTGCCGGCCTACTCCAATCGTGGCAAGGATGCAAACGAGATGCCGGCGAGAGTGGCCGTCCAATACAATAGTCGTAACAATATAAGCTTACTACCTTTTATGGCTCTTTTAAAATTTCCTAATACAAAAACTGTAAAATTTTACTTTAATGCTCCATAAAATGTTGTTTTATAGTTTGAAATTTATTATACCTTACATCGGCACAGCGCCACCACCACCACCACACCGGCGGCCCCCTCACCATCGCCACCACCAGAATCTAAAGCGGGTAAATGTCTTAAAAAAAATCTAAACTAACGCAACCTTTTGTAATTCGTTTCTTTTTATTATGTGTGCAGCAGCACAACCCTGCCGCCGCTCACCTATCCTCTACGACAGAGTCGTAGAGTCCTTTCGCTTTCCCGTTCGTATCTCGCTGCGTCGCTCCGCGTGTGTGTGTGTTTGTATTCCGTAGGCAACGCCGCACTAAACAGCATCTTGAAGCAACATCACCAGCGTTAGCCGCAGCCAGGCGAACGCTGCCAGAGTCGTAACTTACCCCTAACGAACTGTACATAAATCGTCTTTTCAAAAAAATATATACAAAACATCCAGACGTACGTACAAGCGAATGTAATACATATAAACACACTAATGCCAGCAAAAGGAACACGAAGAACTAGAAAATTTAGTATCTACACAATTTTTTATTACAGCGAAAAAAAAAACTTAATGGCTGTAGTGAGAGTAGTGTTTGCAACCAAACCCCGAAACCGGTGGGGTGGCAGGCGGAATGAGGCAGTTATAATAATTTCCAATGGCACAAAGTTCGGTGGGAATTGTCTGCTCCACGACAAGGCATTGGAGCGGAGGCGCGGGAAAGGTGACTTGTGGGGGAGCTGAAGACGCTTTCGTTTTTCGCTAGTTGCAATGGGAAAAACACAAAAAGTGAGACACAACAGCAGCTAAGAACTCGTAAATTTGAATTTTGAAAATGTATAAGAATTTGTACATTTAGAAGAATGAACGAACCCCCCAAACGCCTTGCACGTTAATGAAGCAGAACAACAATGCCGGAGAATGAGGCGGGAGCGATGTCATTAGTAGTAACAGCACTAAATGCGTGTACTATTGATATTGCTGACTGCAATGAGCTATAGAATAGGCGAATTATCTTATAAGTAGTTCTAACATTGGAAAAATGTATAAGAGATAGAAACAAATTGAGGGATAAAGAGAGAAAGAGATAGCGCAAATTTGTAGAACACAAATAAAACTAACAAAATTAGAACATCAAATAATTGCAAAAACCGTTGGCTAACACCACTTCCCTCGTGATCCTCTTTCTATTAGCACATTAAAAACAGAAAGCAAAGCGACCGCCCGCAGATTTCCTCTAGAACACGAAGCCATATTAAGTGTGATTAGCGTTGCCCAGAGTCGGCAAAAAAATGACGCCAAATTGTTAAAAAAATATTAATGAAAAAGGATAAGAAAAGGTACCCTGAAATTCCAACATTAGTTTGTTTTTTGGGAAACTTAATGTCCAAAGTGTTCGCAAATATTTTACAATAAAAATTGTTTTTATTTTACCATTTTATATTACTATAAGAAGAAAAGTTTAACATTTTTGCAATTATAACGCAAGTTTCTTTATCTAAAAAATAATCTTTTTGCAAATACGCTTTAAGCCTGATTTGAAGCATTTTCACATTGCTTAATTGTACACATCTGATATTAAGATAAGCTCATTCATAAACAAAAAAAATGGAACTATGCAGTGAGCCTAATTCGAGAACATTTAACAGTTCCCAACACTCAAACTACTAGCAATGAACTAAAAATTATCTACTCGAAATATAAGAGACACAGATGGTGGCCCAAAATGTACTTTGTCATGTTAAACTATTTTATCCGAAGATATTTTTGTAGCTGAAATTTACTTCAGTCAGACATTCTTCCAATTATTCTTTGGAAAGTGTATCGCAACATTCGACTCTATGCCATTTTTACTTTATGTCAGACTTATTAAGGATATATTAGTGAATTAAATGAGGCCTTATTCACCGTCCTCACTCATTCCTTAGCATTAAGGTATTGAGGGCAGATCTATAAAAGGTCGCAAAACCAATGCGGATTGTTCAGAATGATAAACAAATTTAAATGTAAAGCTCTTACATTGGATATGTTATAATATGGAATTAATCGAAATGTATGGATTACCCATTTTTCGTTTTCAGGTAAAATTAAATAAAACGCACATAAAGCTATAATTTCTTTGAAACTTTTAATTCATTATAATGCTTCAGCCTTGCCATTATGTATAAAATACTCGCACAATGCAATTTAAACGACCGCCTCTGGGTTAGTTGCAGCAGTGCAACCTTTTGAGGTAGTTTTCGAAAAAATACAGCCCAATGGCAACTCCAGACCATAATGCGCACCAAACAGTCACATTTTTCGGATGCAGTGGCTTTCCTACAATCACTTCTGGGTTCTCCGAGTCCCATATGCGACAATTTTGATTGTTGACATAACCAACAGGCGAGAAATGAGCTTCATCGCTGAAGAACATATATGTTCGATTTGAATGGACACTTTCGTAGTAAGTTTTAACTATTTTTTCGCATTCCCTGGTTGTAGATGTCAAACTTTTTATTAAACAAATAACATTTCAGATGATAGGTATTTAACAGCTGACAGCCTTGCCAGACCGGAGGTTTTAAAACCATTATATGGATAACCTTATATTTGATATGAAAATATATTCGATCGCTGAACTATTCTGGATTGAAGTGTGTTGGTCTTCATTTAAGCCACAAGAAAAATTTCATTTTATTATATCATACCCACCACCGTAGAATGGTGGGTAGTAAACTCATTTTGTCACATCTAGAAATATTCAGCAGAAATCTTACAAAACATATAGAATCTTGACCGCCACACTTGTCTATTAATGCTGACAGTTCCCAAGACGATACCATGTGCTCAATAACAGATCGATTTTGAAACTGGGCAAAATTGGCTAAACAGAAAAAAACTTGTTCATACAAGCACAGAATACACTTTTAAAAAAATGTGTATTTTTAGAATATTTTCAAAAACTTTACATTTATTTCCTAACTGGTAAATATACAGTGATAATCGCAAGAAGTATATTCAACTATCGTGTATGTTAAAAAACACTGGTTATTGAAATCATTGGAAAAACTTGAAAAGTCAATATGTAGTACATGATAAGATAGAGTTTCTGACACGCCCACTGATGTGTCGAGAGATGGTATAACGTCCTCTACACTATGAATCGCATGTGGTACAAGAAAGCGAAATCGATACAGTAGGAAAAATGGCTTGTTTGTACAAAAACTGAATCCACCTTTGAAATAACTTTAAGTGTTTCTATTTTTAAACAATTCTGATAAAAAAAAAATTGCCTAAAAACTAGATATGTTGGTCAGAGTTGATATATTATGTAAGAGGAATGACACACCCACTTATCTGGTGATGAATTGCTGCATCGTGGTCCAGAATTACCTTTATCGGAACAATTTGATATAGCAGAAACAAAGACTTGCTCATACTTTTTTTTATACTTTTTTAGAATTATACTGTATTTACGTTAATTAATATATGACGGCATTTGATAGATACGGACAAGAAGCACTTCAATTTATATTTTTTTTATAAGGAGCCAGTCTATCTGTGGTCGCGGTTAATGAATAATAATAAAAAATCCACTGGAAAAATAGCATAAATCATATGGGAAGAGCCCATTTTTGATACATCCATTTATCAGACGATAAATCGGTACATCGCCCATGACGGGCGAACTTATAACGTCTGTTACATTTTTCCGATTTCGGTTAAGATTGTAGAAAGTACCGTTAATTTTAATTGGCCTCCGTGGGTAAATTTCAGCCTCCACATGAGTAGATATAGAACGCGTTTTCAGACCGCTTGCTTAATATATTTTGACCTAGTTTTAAAGGAAATTGTAACTATAGAATTTTAAACGATACTATATTAAAGTTCATTTCAAAGTTAAATGTTTTTGAAAGGAATATGAAATTAGTGGTGCTTGGAAAATTACTTAATTTTTTTTGTTTTGCTGGGTAATAATATTTTCGATAAAAAAAAAACTTTCAACAAATATAAAACTTGCCAAAAAAAATTATTGGTTCAGAAATTTGATTATAGATCAATTTCGCATAAAAACACTGTACTTGGCCAAAATTCAAATTTAAGAAATATTATGTATTCGATATTTTCCAGAACTCCAAGGTTCCGAGTTTCCGATGTTTCACCGGCTTATGAAAGTCGTAATTTTCAAACATATTAAAAAAAATGCTTGAGAATGGGGGGGTTGCAGTATCACATAAATGTGACATAATACACAGAACAACACCTTAACTAAATTCAGATATTATATATGTATAAACATATAGAAATTTTGCATTTGTACACATCTTGACAATAACTTTTATTTGAATACCCACACCCATGGCGCAATGGTTTCTCGAGCTGCGGCGCTAAAACTGAAATCATTCAATTTTTAACAACTGAAGTTTAATTCCGACGAAAGTTTTCTCAGTCAAATAAGACAGCAATACAAGAATTATATAGTAGTTACGAGTATAAGCATATTAGGTAAAAACAACAATAAAAACAATTTGTCACTATCAAAAATACCCTTACCTCTTCCATCAATAACTCGATTATTCTCCATCACCATCCATCGAATTAGTCATGATAATGGCAACTCTTGATCTTCTCCACACTCTTTGTTCATTTTGATATTTACAATAACAACTCTAGGTTCTTTTCACTACTAACTACTTGTTCTCTACTACATCTCTCAATTTTGCTAGTTTTCTTCATACCACGCACACCCACACGCACACGAACAAACACGAGCACTTGTCTGTTTACTTTATACACTTCATCTTTAGATCTTGCATTATGCTTTTCACAATGAAATTCATACAAATTTTGCAGTAACTTCACACTTGATTTTCTTAACTT
>JAHXMU010022880.1:0-12619 GCA_019455685.1 Philornis downsi | reverse complement strand
TGGATCCTTATGAGGTTCCTCCACCGTCATTGACAATGGCGCTTCGATACCATAATGCGCACCAAACAAGCACTTTTTCCGGATGCCATGGCTTCTGGCAATCACTTCTGGGTTCTCCGAGCCCTATATGCAACAATTTAGCCCGTTAAAGTAACCACCGAGTGTAAAATGAGCTTCATCGCTGAAGCAAATGTTGTTCGATTGAAAGCCCACGTTTGATTTATCACTTTTATTTGTAAGTTTTAACTATTTTTTCTATATTTTTTCGGTTGTTAAACGGTCCATATTCGTACATGGCAAACCTTTCACTAAATAAATAACACTTCAAATGACAGGCATTTAGAAGCTGCGACGTCTTACAGACGTCCTCTACGAGGTAAGAGCATTCTAAGAAAGCCTCCGCGCCAATAACGGGCTTCAAACTTTTAATGCCTGTAATCTACGAATATTAGGGAATGACCAACATAGCTATGATGATGGGGATCTTTACCAACATACTTTACAATATAATTTTGGGAATAATCACAGAGTTTTCAGTCAAGGGAACAGGCCTACATATACAATATAATACTTTCGCCCAATGTGTTTTTACCAAAATTCAAACTTATTGAACATCAACTTTTAAGTTGATGTGAATGTACGAATGAATGAATTTATTAAAATGTCGAGTGTTTATTTGATATTGTTTAGTATTATCGAACAATAAAAGAAGCACATTTTTGACTTTTGTTGAACATATCGTTTAGAAACGATAGAGGTTTGAATTATGCCTACTAAAGTGGCCAGTTTATATGGAAGGCAATGAAATCCTATCGTATTAAAACGAAAGCTGTCTCAAAACAAAGGAGTTGGAAAAATTTGTCCTTGTTTTTCAACACAATCTTTATTAAGCTCGGCACACTTTTTCCACCGACAATATAGTAATTGCTTCTGTATCCTGTTTATAGCAAGAAATGTTAAACTCCTTAAAATAGCTATCGACTGTGGACTCCATCTCTTCATTGTCAGCAAATTTTTTTCCACTGGGCCATTTTGCCAAGTTTGGAGATAGAAGATAGTGCTAGGGAACTAAATCTGGCGATTAAGGTATGCGATGAAGCAACTGGAACTCTAATTCATTAATTTTGGCCATCGCAATCGTGGTTGTGTGAACTGGAGCATTGTATTGATGCAACAATACTTTATTTTTTTGCCAAATGTGGTTTTATTTCTATAATTTCATCACTTAAACACTACAGTAAATTAGCATAACATTCACCGTTGATGGTCTTTCATTTCTGAACATAATCAATAAAAATAATCCCATGCACATCCCAAAAAAAACACAAAAAAAAAAAAAAAACACAGACACCACGACCTTTCTTGCAGATGGAACCCTCTTAGCCTTCTATGGGCACGATTCTCCCATTCCAGTCCACTGCTTTGACTGCTTCCGTCTCTCAGGTATGAAGTGGTGGATCCATGTCTTTTTCATAGTTATAAATCGACGAAAAATTCGGTTTTATTGCGGTAAAACATCGCCAAACACTCTACTAAAGCATCTTCAAGGTGTTGTTTTTGGCCTATTGAAAGCAAGCGCGGCACCCATCTTGAGCGCAGCTTTCTCATCTTCAAAACTGCGATCAATATTCGATGTATGGAACTTTTTGAAATGCCTATAATTTCAGCCAGCTTCACACATCTTCAGCCGACGATCATCCAGTACCGTTTTGTGGATTTGTTGTTTTTGCTCTATCACAAATACGCACGCACCCATTTTGCAGCTTTCTCATCTTCAAACTTTGGGTCAATATACAATGTATAGCATGAAATGCCTATCATTTCAGATAGCTCACGCGCCTTCAGCCAACGATCATCCAATACCATTTTCTTAATTTTCTTAACTCGACCTCAATTGGTCGACCGCTACGATGTTCGTCTTTTCAGCTCGTACGGCCTCGTTTAAACCCTGATACCCAATATTCTACAGTCGTAGGCGAAGGAGTAGACGGTCCCAGAGTAGAATATAGCCAGGCTTTAATATTGGTTGGACTGAGACCTTTCAAATGGAAATATTGAATTATGAACGGTGACCAATTTTTTCCCTGTTTTTAAATTCTCTGAGATCGTTTATTTTTGATGGCTCAAATAAAAATACTAAACAACGTGGTGCCTTTAAACTTAAAACATATGTTTTATAAGGTTGCCACTTTTCACTATAAATATTTTTTTTTTTCAAATTACTGGCACCATCTATACGTATATTGCTCACTGCTCTTACAAACCTAAATCTCTTTAAATCATTAATCAGTGCAATAAATAAAGGGTGACGCGCAAGTAACGTTAACGGCGACTATATTGAATGCGTTCTTGTGCGTCAAATTGGTTTTAACTCGTGAACCAATTGCATCTTATATGGAAGAAGATGTAACATATGTAAAATTCTTTGCAAAGACCGTCTAGACATCTCTAACTGCTGAGAACGTCCCCTGGTGGAAGTTTCGGGGTTTTCCTCAATACTTGCTTGCACTCGAGCAACGGTCACTTCATTTCGAACTGTACGCGGTCTTCCAGCACGCGGAAGATCACAGACTGCCCCTTGTTGCCCAAAACGCTGAACCAATCGATAAATTGTTGGAGCGCTAGGAGCATTTTGAACATGAAAGAAATTTCGATATGATCTGAATAATCGAATGCTGACTTTCAAAGTAAAATTGAACAACTTTGTTTCTTTGTTCTGTGCTGAGCCTTTGCATCATAAATTTCCCAAGTATTATTTAGTTAATTTTGTAAAGAGATGAAAAAAAAGACAAAGAAAAAATTTATTCACTAATTAAATCCTATATAATGGATTTTGCCGATGATTTCTGGCATATCGACCATAGGTTCATCATAAGTGGAGGTTTATACTTAATTTAGTACAGTCACAAACGCCACTGCGGTTGTTAATATGAAGATTTTGTGAACAAGAATACATGTTTTGGATTTTGTTAACAATGCGTAAAGAGTTTCTCCCGAAATTTGATAATAATCTGGTGAAAGCAGATTTACTAACAAGTTATGCGATAAACTTGTTGTTTGATTTATTTATTCGATTTTCTAACATTTTATTTGCTGATTATTCAATTATTCGCCTTTCAGTCTACAATTTCTCACCATCCAAACACAAACATTTCCTGTAACGAATTCGTAGGTCTGGCCCATCTTGTTTGTTTAACAAAATCTTGTCTGCTTTCGTCTTCTCGTTTGGATCGTCATGTATCTGAGCGGAAAATCTTTAGTCAAAAGACATTTAAATTTACTACATCTTCTTCTTAATATGTCCAAATTACCTTTAATGACGTCTTAATCTACTGACAAAAATCTCTTTCGAATTTTTCTGAAAATCCTAAGACAACATTTTAATAAATATCTAACGCTAAACTCTTTCATGTCGCCTCATTCCACTTCATCCCTTTCGATGTCTTGATGTTTGTTAGCAACATAATCATGGTGTTAAACTTAGTGGATATTAAAATGAACAAAAAACAAGAGACGCTGGAAATTCCAGGAAAATCTTTACTAGATCTATTCGGTTTTTGTTTTATCATAACGACAAAGACTTCTTCAGAAGTTGTTGCCGCCGTTGTTGGTGGTGGCTGTTGTTGAGTCAGTCGTCTGAGGGGTTCCCGGAGCTGATCACTTAAATTACAAATAAAACCTTTGTTTAAAACAAAATCGTACAAATAATGTTAGGTCTTTTTATAGCATAATTTCACCTTAACATGTACTCGTATTTACTAACGATATTTGAGCTGTTACCTCTTAGTTGTTTGGTTTGGTTTTTTTTTCTTTTGCCTCCTAACATCTCTTTTTTTTTAGTTGAAAATTAAAATATTTAAAAGGTCTTTTTGACGTGCCTGGAATTAAGTCGACATGTTTTTGTTGTTGTTGTAGCCGTTGTCTTAATGTTTTTCTACTTTGTATTGTTGCGCTTTTAACTTTAAGGACTTTTTATCGGTAGAAAATGAAAGAGTTAAAATGAGATGGGAAGCAAATGCAACTACTTTGTACGGAAGCAATTGCAACTCAAATTTTCTACTTCATCAGAATATGTAAGTGGTTGTTGCTTGATGGCATGTTAGCCGGATGGATAGATGGTGGTGGGGCACAGTGGTTGGAGTGTGAGTGGAACTAATGAACAATAGAGCTGTTTTATTTGCACGGCTAGCTTAACTTTGTATGAGAATTTAAACGAATTTCTGTTTGTGCACAAGATAAGTTAAATTTCCGCTTAACTGTCTGTCTTAGCTGATACGATGTTGCCAACCAAAAGCTTTTCACAAGATGACGATTGTTTATGTTATCATATCATTTTCACGACCAAATGTTATCAAGCGATATGAATGATGCGGACAAGAAGAAGAATATGACAAGAAAAAAACAAAATATTAAATGGAAAACGTTTCTACATTGTTTGCATTGCAATAATTTTTCTTTTTTAGCTTAAAAGATATGTCCAATGTAGTTACAATTTAACTTATTTTGCGCACTTCCCGAAAAGTTTGCCTCATGTTTTAGCACAATGCAATTATGACAGCAAGCTGTCTTGTTTGCTAGCCAAATGCCGAATACCAAAAATATTATTTATTTTAATTAATATTAAATAATATTTTAATATTATATAATATTTTCCTTAGGGCAAAGTCAAGTTTATTCATTGTTATTACCATTGTAGTTTTTAGGAATATTTACGTCTTCGTCTTCATACCAAAACTGAAGGTAGTTTATAAGTCTTAAAAATTTTTCAGAACGATTTTTTAAAAATCAAATATCTGTCGTGGTCATAAGGAAAAACAACTTAAGTGGAGTTAGGACAAAGTCTAGTTTATTCATTATTATTACTATTGTATTTTGTTTAGAAATATTTACGTCCAGTCTTCATACCAAAATTGAATGTAGTTCATAAGTTATAACAACTTTTTAAAACAGCGATTTTTTAAAAATCAAATGCTGATATACAGTTGAACTTCTTTAACTCGAATCACCATTATCCTAAAATAAAATCCGACTTATGGAGAATTCGAGAAGATTTCGAGTTATGGAATTGCATACATATACTGTACATTTGTTAATTTTTAGTCTTAAAAAAACACACGCCCTGCATTAAAATTCAATCAGTTTTATTTTAGATATACATACATACACAGATATATTTATTTGAAATATGTTGTTATTTTTTGCTGAATGGGTTCTTTTTTGTCGTGAGTATGTAGTAACTCTATTTTATTTAGCGCTTTATAGTGCTCATCGTTTGTATTTTCATTTGTTTGTAAATACAAGTATAAATTGTTTAAGGAATCCTCCACAGTTTTTCTTAATGGTTTTCTAATAACTTCTTCCACTGAACCCTCCTCATCACTATCTGATAAGCTTTCAGTATGAGTTATTAAATGGTTAGAGCACTGTTGGACTATATCGTCATCTGTAGGATAACTTGATATAACAACATCATCATCAACTTCAATGTAATCGAGAAGAGTCCCATTGGAAGTTATATGATTCAAATTTAGCCAGGCTTCATAGTTCGCTTCCACAAAGTTTAGATCTTCATTAGGATTGCTTAAGAACATTAAAGGTATGTCATCCTCTTCGAGAAAAATTCGACATACAGAAGCTTGTGTCATCATTTTTATTTAAGTTATGGAGAAATTCAAGTTATGGAAGTTCGAATTATGGAAGCAAAACTAAAGGGAATTCACCACATAAGCGCTCTTGACACTAGATTTGCTTCGACTTAAAGAAGATTTTAACTTATACAATTTCGAGTTATAGAAGTTCAACTGTATCTTAAAATTTTGATGTATGTAAAAACATGCTTTTTTATTATTATTATTATTATTAATCTTATTAATATACATGTTGTCATCTAAGCGAAATTTTATTCATTTATTTTTTTATATTTCGAAAATTATAACAAATTTCCATAACAACGATTTTTTGAAAAAATTTTAATATCTCAGAACAATAAATTCCGAGTTAAGTAATTTTTAATTGTAAATGCGGATATTATGAGGTATATTACGCACAGATCGTCTCATACTGCTCAGTTAAAAAAATCAAATTGGTCCAAGAATCCAAGAATCGGACCATGCCTTCATGTACCTATACTTCCCATACGTATGCTTCAATTAGTCAATAAACCACAAAATATTTGTTATTAAATCCATTTATTTTATTGTATCGATTTCAAAGTAGTCCCCTTCCGAAATTGTACACTTATGCCAACAAGAAACATTTTTAAAACGAATTTTCTGGAAAAGATATCAGTTTGCGAATTCTCTTACGATCTCGTTTCGACATGACGTATGGATTTTGGTGAAAAGAAGCAACTTTATAAAATATATGTTTTAAGTTTCAAGGTAACACGTTATTTAATATTTTTATTTGAGCCATCAAAAGTAAGCGATTTCAGTGAATTTGTTAACAATGAACAAAATCAGTCACCGTTGGGTAATTCAATATTTCCATCTGAAAGGTCGCAGTCCAACCAAAATCAAAGCCGACCTCGATTCTATTCTGAGGGAGTCTGCTCTGTCGTTTACGACTGTGAAATATTGGGTAGCATAGTTTAAACGAGGCCGCACAAGCTGCCAAGACGAACTCCGTAGTGGACGTCTAACTGAGGTGTCCACCCCGGACACTGTTAAGAAAATCCACAAACTCGTATTGGATAATCGTCGGCTGAAAGTGCGTGAGCTAGCTAAAATGATAGGAATTTCAAAAAGGTTTGAAGATGAGAAAGCTGTAAGAAGGGTGCGCGTTTGTTTTCAATAGAGTAAAACCAGCAAATTCGCAAAACGGTAGTGGATGATCGTCGGCCGAAGGTGCGTGAGCTAACTGAAATTATAGGCATTTCAAAAAGTTCCATACATCGTATATTGACCGAAATTTTGAACATGAGAAAGCTGTGCTGTGTGAGTGCTGCGCTTGCTTTCAATAGGACAAAAACATTGTCTTCAACGTGTTTCAGTAGAGTATGTAGCGATGTTTCACCGCATTAAAGCTAAATGTTTGGGTCGATTTATAAACTTTGATAAGGCATGAGTCCACCACTGCAAAGATGAGACAGGGGAACAGTTAAAGCAGTGGACTGGAATGGGAGAATAGTGTCCGTAGAAGGCAAAGACGGTTTAATCTTCAGGCAAGGTTTTTGTTATGCGCAAGGTTTTTGTTATATTTTCGGCGAATATAATGCTAATTTATTGCAGCGTTTAATCGATGAAATTGTGGAAAAAAGGCATTTGCCGAAAACGAAAGTGTTGTTTCATCAAGACAAGCTGACAAGACGAACACCGCCAGATATGGTTAAGAAAATCCACAAAATGGTATTGGATTATCGTCGGCTCAAGGTGCGTGAACTAGCTGAAATGATAGGAATTTCAAAAGTTGCTATACATCGTATATTGACCGAAGACTTTAAGATGAGAAAGCTGCACTTGCTTGCAAGATGAGTGCCGCACTTGCTTTTAATATAGCAAAAACAGCGTCATGAAGATGTTTAAGTAAAGCGTTTGGCCTATGAAAACAGGCAGCATTTGGCGAAAAAGAAAGCGTTGTTTCATCAATACAATGCTCCAGTACACACATCCACTATTGCGATGGCCAAAATTAATGAATTAAAGTCTGAGTTGGTTCATCACTCGCTTTATTCGACATATTTAGCTCCCTCGGACTATTTTCTTTTTCCAAACTTGAAAAAAATGACTCGGTGGTAAAAGATTTGAGAACAATGAAGAGGTGGAGTCTGCGGTTGATGGCTATTTTAAGGCGTTTGACAGCTCTCACTATAAACAGGGTACAGAGGCTATTGAATATTGCTGGAAAAAGTACATCGAGCTAATGGAAGATTATGCTGGAAAATAAGGACAATTTTCCCAACTTTTTTCTGTCTTCTTTGTAAGGTTAGTTAGTTTTGGGACCGCTCTCGTAAGATATTTGCAAGCATCTCTACCTTTTCAATTTGACGCCATGATACGTTTTCCACAAAGAAACTAAACTATTATTATATTTATATCATATTACTGTTCTGGTTCTCATTAGGTAATAAAATACAAATCTCTTTTTTCGTTTCGGGCTCTCGAATCAAAGCAACTGTTTCAGTAAGGTTTTGTTAAGAAACTGAGTTAAAATAGGTTTCTGCTAACGTTTCAGGCAAGGAACTATCACTTAGGATTTGAAGATTTGTTGCAATAATAAAGTTAAGAAGTCAAATAAAGTTAAATAAATTTGAGAAATCAAAATCGGAACGAAATTAAACTTTCAGGAAGTGGCTGTTACAAACAAATTTGAATGGAAATGAATGAATACTATCTTCCTTTAATAAATACGAGTATATATAAATATTTACTACCAATTGATATCCACTTTCTGGTCTGAAACCACTGTGTCTTATGCCCCTTATGGTGTGTTGGGAAACGTCAATCTCAGCAATGCTTACTCGCAAGTTCACTTCATATTTAATTCAAGTCTTTTCTTCACCTGTCTGGTGATGGTATTTTTACGTATTTAATATTCTAAACACTCTGACCACTCGCTGCCCATAGAATAAAACTCCCTCTTATCCTGTAACTGCCATAAGTACAGGCTGTTGAACTCACATTTTCTAATTGTGTATTATAAAAGCCATCAAAGGTACGAAGGTAAGATAAAATTTCTAACTTCAACTCCATTAATTATTTTTTTTTAGTATTTTTTCCACAGTTTCAAGAGCTGAGTCCGCCCGCATATACAATTTTCTATCCAACATTATTGAATGGGATGGTATGACTTACATATTCGCCACTTATTGTTGGGAGTCTTCTTATGCCGTCGCTATTCTACCTATGAGTGCATCTGATTGCTACCATCAGTCATTGTTGTAATCTTCCCAAATCAGTCTACTGTTTAATGACTAACAACGAATATTTTATTGTTGTCTAACACCTCGGCCACAAAAGCAAAAAAAAAAAATATGAAAAGTATAAAAATCATCAGTCCATGCGGGCCATACACGCTCACTTTGTCTATTTCCTTAACATTGAGTTACAATAAGCGGCACTGTAAAACACCTGAGGCGTATTTTATTAGAGGTTTAATGATAGGTTAACATGCCCAAAACATTAAAAGTGGTGATTAACAGCTGGGGAGGGAAATATTGTCATTTATGTGTGTGTTGTTTGGCCAAAGGGCTTTTCAATTGGTATCACTTCCAAAAGCCTTCTACGACCATAAATGTTAAGAATTCACTGTTAAGTAAAAAGAAGTAAAAGTAATTCTCACTCTTTGGTTTGGTTGAAACTGTTAAATTATCACTCAAAATTTATTATTCTCACTACACACATTTTAATTTCTTCTCTCGTTCTGTTATCTTTTTCAGGCTTTGTCGCTGTTATCGGTTGGTAAGTCTTTCAATAAATGTTATTTTACATTTGTTTATATTTTGTGTACAATCATGCAGCAGCGGTCAATGAAATAGAAATTGGATTGGAAAACATTATGAAATAAAAATAATTTATTTCACTAAAAATTAAAGTTATGTAAGTTGTAGTACGAAGGCGGTCCCAAAACTAGCTGACCTAACTAAGAAGACACAAAAACAGTTGGAAACATTTTTCTTTATTTTTCAATGTTACCTCCTTCCACTTCGATACACATTTCCTGGCGACATTCAATAGCTTCTATACTCGTAAAATGTTTATATTAAGAACTGTCAAAAAGTTGCTTCAATACAATGTTTATATTAAGAACTCCTTAAAATAGCCATCAACCGCAGATTCCACCTCTTCATTGTTGGCAAATCTTTTATCACCGGGCCAATATTTCAAGTTTGGAAATAAAAAGTAGTCCGAGGGAGCTAAATCTCAGGAATAAAGTGCGAAATGAAGCAATTCGAACATTAATTCATTACTTATGGCCATTGCAATAGTGGATGTGTGAACGGGAGCGGACTCCACCTCTACGTTCTTGGTAAATCTTTTACCACCGAGCAATTTTTTCAAGTTTGGAAATGGAAAATAGTCAGAATAAGATGCATGATGAAGCAAATCGAACTTTAATTCATTAATTTTGGCCATCGCAATAGTGGATTTGTGAACTGGAACATTGTCGTGATGAAACAACACTTTCTTTTTTCGCCAAATGCGGCCCTTTTTAAATAATTTCATCACCTAAAGGCTGCAATGAATTAGAATAATATTCGCCGTTGGTGGATTTTTCCTTTCTGAAGATAATAAAATTAATACCATGCGCCTCTTAAAAAAACAGACCCTTTGATCTAGCCTGCAGATGGAACCGTTTTCATCTTCTTTGCAAACGATTGTCCCATTCCATTCCACCGCTTTGACCTTTGAAGAAGTGGACCTATGTCTCATCCTTGGTTATAAATCGACGCAAAAATACGGCTTTATTGCGGTGAAACATCGCCGAACACTCTACTGAAACATCTTCACAGCGCCGTTTTTGCTCTATAGAAAGCAAACGTGGCACCCATCTTGAACACAGTTTTCTCGCCTTCAAATCTTAGGTGAATATACGATGTATAATACTTTTTGAAATGTCTATAATTTCAGATAGTAGGCACCTTCAGCCGGCGATTATCCAACACGATTTTGTGGATTTTCTTAACCGTGTCTGGACACCTCAATTGGTGGACACCTCTATTGGTCGAAAAAACTACGGTGTTCGTCTTGGCAGCTCGTGCAGCCTCGTTTGAACTGTGATACCAAATATTTTACAGTCGTAAATGAAGGAGTAGTATCCAGCTCGGCTTGGTTGGACTGATGCCTTTCAAATGGAAATATTGAATTACATAATGGTGACCAATTTGTTTCCATGTTTACAAATTCACTGAAATCGTTTGGTTTTGATGACTCAAATAAAAATACTAATCAACGTGGCGCCCTGAAACTTAAAACTTATGTTGGGGTTTTCTACGTTAACTCCTGTGTCACCCATTTTCTGTCCAGCCTTATTCAAGTGATTTCAAATGGTTTTTATGCAATTGTTAGTGTTTGCAGTGTTTGCATGATGGTCGGGCTTAATTGTTTATAGGTATATTATTTCATAGACACCTTCGACACCGAAAACCGCCTTCCAGAGCGCGGTGCATCTTTGACACCAAAATTACGGGAACGGAATCGAAGAAACTAAAATTGCACCTTTTTTACTTTTTACAGTACCAGAACCATAAACAAGGTAAGATACATATTGCTGAATCCATCTATTGGAAAAATAATGGATTTTTTTACTAAATCTTATATTTCTTGTTTGGCAGAATATGGTGATTTTGGGACCACAGACGAGCCACCGTAACCTCTCAAGTACTAAAATTAAATAAAATTTGGTCCACCTTTTTAAAAAGTACATTTACGTTGCTCGCGTTAGGTGTGTTAAGAGATATCACAAAAATTTAAAGTTTTAATTTATTGTAATTTCTACGAAAAAAAAGTTCTTACAAGTTTAGGAATAGCGTAAGCTAGAACAAATGCAAAGAAACTGAAAATAGTTTTTAAACGCGGAAATACCTTAAAAATATTTTGAGGACTTATCTCTAACGAATTATTGCAATACTTTGCATTTATCGTTTGAAAGAGCACAATAGAAATTGTAATTTTCGTATATTTTAAATTAAGAGGCATAATTGAATGATCTTTAAAATAGCAATAACAGGAATAAACCGAATCGAACGATGCATATTTGATTATATTCGTTTATCCTAAGTATGCTGAACGAAGCCTTCAATGTCATGTGAATATAATGGATTTCATCTTACAGTGCCGATGATGTCATATTTGTATTTCTGAAAGAAATTCGCCAATCAGTTAAGACACTTTTTTTGAAAAGCGCTCGGACCTTCCGGGTATCTTTAATCATGGTCTTTGGCATGGCCTTACAAAAAATGTCTAACGACGTCAAATACCATGATCTTGGTGGCCAATTGACGTCGCCAAAACGTGAAATTACGGTTTCTGGAAACTTCTCATGTAATTAAGCCAAAGTCGGTCGCGTTGTGTGGTTCGTGGCACCGTGTTGATGATACCATATAACGTCCAGTTCATTATTTTCTACTACAGGCCAAAAAATAAGTCGGCCGTCATACGGCCACATCGCTCTGAATTGAAACTCGGATTATCCATCACATTTTCACTAACAGAAGTGACATTTTTGGTCGTGCGTACATTGCGCCTGACCACCCTATAATGTAAGTAAGTTTTAACTATTTTTACGCGTTACTTAATTGTTAAACCACCCATATTCGTAAATGGCAACCCTTTCACTAAATAAGTGACATTTCAGATGCTAGGTATTTAATAGCTGACAGTCTTGCCAGAACGGCGGACAACCCTGAAAATTCCATGCAGACCTAAGTAACTATCAGTAATTACTCGGTACTAGATTGTATTGTTTGGCCTTGGCACTACTATCATTCGGATGGCCGTGAGTTCACTCCCCGATACTGCCGTCTATTTTTCATTGTGCGCTCGGTTAACTCAATGTATCTGACGAACCCTTTTAAGTAGTTAAGTAATCAACAAGTCTAGTAAATATTCTTCAAACTGTGATGCTTGAAATCGTTGTTGAACTGCAGATCCCGTTTGATTGAGTTAGAAAATAGAATTGC
>JAHXMU010022875.1:0-11255 GCA_019455685.1 Philornis downsi | reverse complement strand
GAAATATGTGGTTTACACGAAAAAAAAGGTGGCAATACTGCATTAAAGTAAAAAAAGTAAAGTAGTAAAAAAATAGTTGCTTGCTGTGCTACCCTCGGAAAATACGCAATAATTGTTTAAATTAATCATTAATATGTTTATTTTCACCACAATCTATTAAAAACACTATCTTTTATTGATATAAACCAATTGCAAAGACATTTTTTTAGTTTAAGATAGGAAAAAAACCAAAACCATTTACATAATTGAAAGTGATTTCAAAACGAAAAAATTTTGCGGAATGGAAATGGAAACCATTTTGAGCGAAATAGTTTTCTGTGACAGGCCTGTATAATAGAATAGAAACCAAAATAATGTGCCATGCCTTAACTAATTCTAACTGATTCTAAAAAGCTCTCCATCATGAGCTAACAACTAATCAGAAAATATATATTTACTACTCACAACTAAACTCATGTAAATATTACCCGAAGTGAAACTTGATAGAATTGGTCATCTAAAGAACCTCATATACTTCCACCTGCCCAGGTTTAGGACTATGCAGTCATTCTGAAGTTAAAGATCAAATCTTTGCAATTCCTACCTAAATTTTTCGGAATCATGTATACATCATGATTCGCCCTTTCAAAACCCTAACTAGCCCCTATAAAGACCATCAGTTAGTTTGCCAAGATCAAATTCTCTTATAACAGCTGAAGACCATTCAACTAAATTGGTAATTGTAGACAATTCCTTCCGATCCGGAATCACGGCGGAAGAAACAAATTTGGAACTGTATCTAACTTGGCTGTATATATGAACGGCCCAATTAAATCCAGTTCCAATTTTGTAGACAGTGATAGTATGCGAATGTTTCCACATAATGGGAATGTATCCATATCGTCATGATGCATTGAAAAGTAAAGTTATTGGTAAAGCATGCTTCTCATAGCAGTTTCAAATTGTATTTGGAACACTGTTTTCTGCAACGCATATTATCTTTGACGTGGATTATTATTCTGGTACATATGGTCATGTTTTGAACAAACAACAATTGCGTTACCTTCAACAGAGTTAAGATACATAGGATACACCAAACCGCTTTCACACGTGTGTTAGTGTAACGTCTTTTTTTTTTTTTTTTGTGTA
Organism: Philornis downsi; assembly: GCA_019455685.1. NCBI lineage: Eukaryota > Metazoa > Arthropoda > Insecta > Diptera > Muscidae > Philornis > Philornis downsi. The sequence goes on along the minus strand of JAHXMU010022875.1, from coordinate 10,127 downwards.
ATTTTCCTGAACTTATGAATGCTACCCACACTTTCGTAAAGTTTATAAGTGCCGAATATCTTTGTTGTTTAGTTTTTAACTTAAAAAAAAAACACTTCTTCATTTAAAATGTGTTGCAAATATACTTCTTCATATAGAAGTGTCCGGTTCTTCGTATGAAAAAGTGTCCACCAAGGCACTTCATAGTATGAAGTCTGTTCCAAGACTATTCGTATGAAATGATATTTCTACTTGGACGACTCACCTTATTAGAAAGCATACGTGGAGTGTATTCGCAGACGCTTTAAATATTAATTCCGGCTAATCTATTAAATTTACTTTAAACACATGGTTTGCCGCATCACGAGCGATGTTACGCGACAAATGAATGAAATGAAAATAAATATCGCACCAATTTACTTATGTGTTTAAAATACTGCCGGTTTGAGATGGAAAGTATCTTATTAACGCTGGAAAACTCTCATATTTTCTTTTCTCAGACCTGACGCAGCAATTGTATATATACTATCCGCTCCTATAACAAAGTACAAAAACGTATAATTTTTATTTATCATTGAACATTTTGAAAACATTAGTTATATTTTGTATTAAAGTGAGAAAATAGATCTATATGAAGTTAATACAGTTAAAGCTCGTCATGTTCACTATTTTGATCTTCATACTGTTCAGGTATATCTTCTTTATCTTCGTTCTCGTCAGACTTATCATTTTCGGTTTCTTTTTTCTGTTCCTCATCTTGCCTTTCCTTCATTTTTTTTTCACCTTCTTGGGTTTTTTTAACGTTATTTGCAATTTGTGCCGCCAAATCAACATCATCTGTTATTAGTATATTATCGAAAATAGAACCTGATTTGACTTGCCACAAATCAAAACCGATAGTGCAAATCTCTTTCCGTAAATACAAATTGGGATCAGGTTTATATTCTGGGTTATCTATTTCTGGATGCTCCCATTGACCTTTGTAATTCGGGTTATCGAGTTGCTTAGGCTGCCATTCTCCTTTAAATTCTGGATTATCGATCATTGGTGGTTCCCATTCTCCGTCCATATCATCATCCCAGTCTTCAGGTTTGTTAGCGTCTGGATCTGGAATGTGTTGGGGTTTATCCCAATCTTCCGGTTTTTGATCTTCTGGATCGGGGATAGTTGGCTGAAATTATCAAACATTTAAATTTGTTAAGGCTATTTAATTTTGTTCCTGCTTTTAGTAAGGGCATAATAACTTAATCGAAAAACGTCAAACGATGTGGGAGAACTGTTTACAGTCATGCTGCGATTATTCAACTACTCAAACTGATCGTTAGACACATCGAGCTGATCACCGTTTAAAGGAAAAATTGAAGGTTGGTCGAAGCCGCGATCACATGTATGCAATCCGTTTTCTCACCCTTTGCCATAACTCTCCTCCTCCTAATCCTATTTTTGTTTTGGCTTCATTCACTTCTCAATTATCCCTCGTACGCTACATCGACCGAATTTATTGTTTACTTTTTTTGTGGGGTATCCCTATAGAGCGGATTAATCTTGCAAGGTAAAAATACGCAAATGCAATCGAATTTTCCAAATAAAGCGGGAACTCATAATTATTGCCAAATATTAAATCTCGGGTTTTATTTTCATTTTCTTCCTAAATATATTTTCTTCGCGAATTAAATAATTTGACCTTTTTTGTTACGCAAACATGCAGTCGCTGGTAGAGAAGTCTACATTAAACTCAGTAGCTCCCCCCCTACTGAATTTAGAAGTTTTTCCCCAATAACAGATATACATAAATCATTTGAAATTCCTCAACGCAAGTTAGTAGAGTTCATAACAATTCGAGACGATTACAGATCACGCTTTTTATAAGTTTTGGATTTGCGATTAATGCTGAATTCCCAGCACATATAAATATTTGCTCTGAAGTCAATAAAACATAGCCTACAATATAGCGCGTGATATCTTAATGACTTTCGAGGTATACCATGAGGCTTGCATGGCCAACATAACATAAATAAAAATTCTAAAATATGTTTACAGTGATCGGAATTAAATTATTCTGGCGTAACAATTTCGTAGATGTTCTTTTGAACACTGTTCACACTGCGTTGCCTTTACTACTTCTCTTGTATTAAAATATGCATATATTCGGGATGTTTAAAAATGGTATTTTGACCACTAATAGAAATATTTTGTAACTCAAAAAAAAAGTACTTCAACCTAAGTATACTTATAGGGAACAACTTCAATACTCCCACCTCCTGAGGAGTTTATACTCAGTAAATGAGGAGTTTATATTCAGTAAATTGCATTTCCAGTGGGTCTCCGTAAGGACCCTAGTATGGCTGATGAGGAGTTCTCCTCTGCTCCCCTCGTACAAATGGATACTTGCAACTAGCAAAATCTTTATGAAGAAACTTATAAGATCGAAAACACTTAAAATATTCATTAATAGCCAAACGGGTTTCCGGAAAATCTGATACTCTGAATCTCGCCGGGCAGTCGTACATTCTGCACACACACTATCTCAGACGATGTTGCTTGAAAATCTGCGATAAAATTGTAGCTTTCAACTGCATATGAAACCACTCAATCATACTATTGGGATGGTATGACGTAATAGTAATTCTGCGACTTCCTAACATTTGGGTCAGCTCCGCTCGTTATTGTCAGGTGTACGTCGAAACGCAATAGTCATTGCGGGTATGTTCTTAAAAGGGTATGGTGTCGGCCAGCGAGCGCATCTATCAATAACGGTTAAAACACGGTCAGAGCGACAATGGACACACTATATCTAATTGTACGTCCTTGAGCACCTTCCTTTCGGCGTATTCTATTCACAACCGTTGATTTCGTACATCGGGAATATATACATTCTCCTGACCATAAGTTAATAATTTTATATCGTATATATTCGGCTAATAAACTTTCTTTGGAATGAGCCGGCGTGTAGCTCGCTTTCCAATATGGGACATTTAGTATAACTTCTCTCGAAAATTGCATTTCTTAAACTTTGGGCTCGGAAGGTCTTGCTAATTTAAAAGACAACTCTAGATTGAGGTGGTCTATATTAAATTGTTTGTCTTTCTGTTGCTCTCTGTGCAATACTTTCAAGTCGAAATCCAAATATTGCAATTGAACAACTTCAAAAGGTCTGAATAGAGTATCCACAACACAACATTTGAATCCCCATTAATATGATGAATGTCATTTGTAAATTGGAAATATACCGCAGATGCCTTGTGGTTATTAAAAACCGTAAACAACATGCCTTCCAACGTACGCTTAAAAGTTTTTATAGTCAAATATATTGCCAGTAATTCGTTGAGAGTTGAGTTAACTTCATCATCAAAATGATTTAATAGAATACTAGAACCAAAACCATTTTCAATACTTTCAAAAGCTTTCCTATTGCTAATTAATGTTTTCGCAACCATATCATAAGTCGGGCTTGTCAAGTCTGCTAAATATCGGATATGTCTGCAAACTAGTTCAAAACTGCGTCCACTTCGCCCTCTGATGCCCTAGTAACTTCTTTTAAAATGTTATATCGAAGGAAATCGATATTATCGAAGCACCTACTTGGTTTGATGTTTAAACCATATTTCTGCAAAACCATTGTCAAATAATGTATCTCACCTTTGCTCGCATTAAATAATCCATTGATAACCCTTTGAATTCCTGAATCCAAATGGCTTTCTCTTGAATATAAACATTCCACTGCATTCTTGAAAATGTCTTCCTCTGTCATGGGAATCTGATGATATTTGACGAGGAAATCAAACTGTTTTTGCAGCCTTATATATGTTAGGATCCAGCTTCCTAGATAGGGTAAGTTTCCTTTAGTAGCCAGTTTATGAAGTATTGAGTTTTTTACTGGGTTCGAGTAATCTAGGTCAGTCATTAATGAAGGAATGTTCCTTAACAACTCTGTGTATTTGCCATCGATAAGCTACAAATTTGCGTAGATGCTCCAAGAGATAATTTTGTAAGAGGGTCAATTAAACATTTGATTTTAATATCAATCAATAAGACATATTTATGAAGAAAATCAGCACCTATTATCGGGTTTTTGAATATTAGCAATTATAAATATGAATGGAAAGCAACGATGTACACCTAAGTTAATGTTTAACGTTTCACTGAAACCTGGAAACTCAACTTTTTTCTTCTTTTAAATCTGTCCCGACGTTGCTGCTATGGAAACGTCGTCATATTCATTGCCTTCTGTGTTTTTTTTTTTTTTTTTTTTTTGATGGAAGCAACCTCAATGGAAAGAGCTCTAAGACCTTCATTTATTCTTACCGCAATCAGAGCTAACTTCGATTGTTTTCCCAAAATTAGAGGAATTTTTAATTATTCTCCTATACAGGCTATTTCACCCCCTAGAATCACATGCCAGAGATTATCCCATCCTGATCGATGTCAGTTACTTTGGAACGCGTCATTGCAACATTTAAACTTTGGGTAGTTTCCTCAACCAATGCTTTTTTAAGATATCCTGGTTGAAATTCGCAACCCCTATAAAACTCAGAAGGCTCTTGATCATCAATTTCCGAATCTGATATAATTTCACTGCCGATCAATTAATCAATTTTTTAAATTATAATTCCCAGGGATTTTGCACAACATCTAAGATAGTCATTACGATATCATAAGATGAAGCTATTATGTCGTATTTTGTTTTATCTGCCATAAACCCTTTAGCAGCAAACTGCATTTCTGCGTGTATAAACCATCCGGGTGCTTTTCCTAAATTATGGAAAACTCACTGAAAGCGCTCCGATTTGTATCGGAATTACGTTGTCCTCTGTATGAAAGCTCGAGTGTGTTTGTAGTAATCGCCCATTTGCGCAATTGGACAAAAAGTATACATAAATAGGCAATTTTATTTAACATTAGTATATATTAGATATACGTATATATTGGAGTATGTAAAAAGTTTGGGTACATATGTTGATTGCTACTGCCGTAGTTAAGACTTACGGTCAAACTTCATTCATCATTCATTAGTACAGTACAAAGCATTTTGTATGATTTTAAATTTCTGATGCCCCTCTCAAACTTTAGAAACTTCCCTTTCAAATCTATTCGGCTTCAAAAAAAACTTGCGTAAGATTTGAATACCGTCGTCAAATTCACTGGCTTCAGGAACTCGCTTAACCATTGAAATGTCCAAATTTATTAAATGAATTTTAATTTAATTTAGAGACTATATTTGCAGTTTTAAATTAAATCATAGTTTAAGTAATATGTAGCATTACAGATGCAGTGCAGTGGAGTTCACGGAAACCGGATCCAGGCGCCTGTATAGGCGTTTGTGTTTTCTAGCAGACGCTTTACATCTTTTCCATATGCAAGGTGCCTATTTCTGACAGTCGACACAATGTTGGAACAATTCAAGAATAGACGCTTATATATGTGAATAATTTTAGACCTCTCAGAACATGTTTAACGAAAATATGCTTTAAATTCGAAATGATAGAAAAACTAGTGTTGTAAATAATGTAATAAACGTCGAAGAGAACGGATGTGTTTTTACTATAGCTGTGGTTTAATACAGAAAAAATACATATAATATATTCAATTAAATACAATTAAATATATACATATTTTATTTTATTTGTGAAAACAAAATCTAAAGAAGGAAAACAGTGATTATTGAATATTAAAAAAAATAAACGAAATGGCTTCATGCCAAAAGTGTGATAAGCCCTTAAGGCGAGAAAGACAGTATAATATGCAACGGATATTGTAACGGATTATTTCATCCAAATTGTGTTGACTTGTCTGAGTACGATTGTAGAAGCATAAAAGAAAAAGAATACATTCTATTTATGTGTACAAAATGTCAAAATATGATGAAAAACATTTATGAAAACATGGTGGAGATAAAAAGTCTAATAATGAAGAATAACGAAGAAATGCAAAAATTAAAAAATAAATGTATGGATGCGGTAAATGTAAAAAAACCAGAACAAGGAGAGCGGAAGCAAAAAATAACATATGCAATGGCTGTTAGAAATGAACAACCGGTAATAATAACGCCAATAAATACACAAAATAGTGATGAAACAAAAGAAGTAATAAGAAATGTTATTGATCCATTATCACTGTCGTTAAAGGTGCAAAGTGTACACAATCGTAAAGATGGTGCGATAGCAATAAATTGTGAAGACGAAGAATCTAGGAAAAAAATTGAGAACGAGGTGAAAAAGAAGCTTGCTAATGAGTATACAGTAAAAATCCCAAAGAGAAAAGAGCCCTATCTCCTTGTTACGGGTATTAGCTCTCAATGGGAAAAAGATAAAATAGAGACGGCAGTTAAAAATCAAAATGATATTAAAGATAATATAGAATGTGTGCATTTTTTCAAAGTACGAAGTCAACGTTATAATCCATACAGAGCAGTGATAAAAACAAATGCTGATAATTATCAATACATAACAGAAAAACAAACGATTAGTATCGGTTGGGATTCTTGCAAAGTGTACCCATATGTGTTTGTAAAAAGATGTTATAACTGTTGGGGATACAATCACAAAGCTAGTGAATGTAAGAATAGAAGAGTCTGTCCAAGATGTGCTGAAGATCATATTGATAAGGAATGTAGCAATGCTGCCAAATGTAATAATTGTGAACAGGCTAATATAAAATTAAAGTTAAACTTAAATACAACTCATGATTGTCGTAGCAAAGATTGTCCTATTTTTATAAAAAAAATTGAAACTGAAAAAAACAGAATACAAATATAGCAACAAAATGAGTTAATAGTAATGTGCCAAAATATTCAGAGCTTAATAACCAATATTGAAGAATTAAGATATATTTGCAGTAATAACAAATTTGATATTATGGTTTTAACTGAAACCCGTACTACAGAAGATATTATGAATAATGAAATTGAAATAATTGATTATAACACAATAAGATGTGACAGTGAATCTAGACATACTGGTGGTGTTGTAATTTATATAAATATTTGTTATCAATATGAAATATTATCGGTAAATAAAGTAGACAATGATATTTGGTGGATGGTAGTGAAAGTGTGGCACATGAACAAAGCTGTTTTAATTGTGGGATTATATAGATCACCGAGTTCGTCAAAGCGAATGTTTTGTGAACATTTTTCAGTATTAATGGATTACTTAAATGAATTTGAGTATGAATCTTGTGTAATGGGTGACTTTAATATTAACTGGAGTAACAGCAGTGATGTATATACTAAAGAATTAATTATAATATCGAATGAAAATGGTTATAAACAAATAATAAAAAAACCAACAAGAATAACTCCAACATCACAAACGATTATAGACTTGGTTTTTTCAAATGTTATAAATATTAAATATAAAGTTGATTCAGCAACAACAATAAGTGATCATGAATCTCTTATTATAAGTTTTGAGGGGTTTCTAAATGATAAGGAAAATGTAAAGAGAACAGTAAAATTTTTAAAATATAATAAAAATCAGTTATGTACATCAATGATGGAATGGAAGGGTTATATGATATTAACAACAGTTTGAAATTAAATGATCAAGGAAATGAGTTTTCAAATAAACTATTAAAAGTTGTGAATAAATATGTGGAAGAAAAACAAGTACAAACTTACAATAATGATAAAAGATGGTATAATAGTGACATTCATGGTAAAAAGGTTTTAAAAACCAATTTAAGAAAGAAAGCGCAGCTAACCAGAAGTATTGCGGATTGGCACCTGTACAAGGTGGCTAGAAACAAATATAAAAGCACGTTGCGAAAAGCTAAAAGAACATACATTCAGAATAGAATAATACGGTGTAATGATCAAAAAGAAATGTGGAAGGAAATAAAAAAATTTGTATTAAAAAAAGACAGAGAAGATATTAAAGATATAATATTTGATAATAGAAATGAAATGGACACTGTGATAATAGCAAATCGATTTAACATATTTTTCATAGATAGTGTCTGGTTAATACATAATACAATTGCTTTAGTGCCATATACAAATATAATAACAGAAACTGCACTTAATTTTGAGTTTGAGCCTATAACCTTAATTGATTTAAAAGCCGCGTTGTGGAAAATGAAAAAGAAACAAGACTTTAACTTCATCAGTCCGAACTTGATAATAGACTGCTTCAATGTAATTGGTAAGAGCTTATTGACAATAATAAACAAGTCATTTCAAACAGGTATTGTACCAGACAGTTGGAAGTATTCGGTGGTTATACCAATACAGAAAGTAAAAAACTCAAAAAAATGTGAAGATTTTAGGCCAATTAACATGTTGCCGGTACATGAGAAATTATTAGAACGGATGGCGCATGACCAAATAGAAGCATACTTTGAAGAAAACAATTTACTATATGAGAATCAATCTGGGTTTAGAAAAGGACATTCATGTGAGTCCGCGCTCAATATGGTTATAACATCGTGGAAAGAATCAGTGGCGGCTAAAAAAGTTATATTATGCGTTTTCTTGGATTTGAAACGTGCCTTCGAGACTATAGACAGAAATATACTCATTATGAAGCTGAATAAATATGGTGTTGGGCAGAATGCTGCAAAATGGTTTAAGAGCTACCTTAGCGGAAGGACACAAAAAACAAGAATACAAAATGTTTTTTCACCGTTGAAGTTAGTTGATCTTGGTGTTCCTCAGGGTTCAATATTGGGACCTTTACTTTTTGCAATATATATTAATGATATGTGTGAAGTAGTTAAGAAAGGAAAGCTGGCTCTATTTGCTGACGATGCGTTGCTGTTTGTGGAAGCTGACACGGCGGATGAGTGCAGAAGACTGATGCAGAGTGACTTAGAAAGAGTAGATAAATGGCTTAAACAAAATAAACTAAAATTAAATGTGAACAAAACAAGATGTATGTATATAAATGGCAGTAATAGTGACAGCATAATGATCGAAGATGAGGAAATAGAGAATGTATGTGAAATAAAATACTTGGGTGTGGTAATAGATGATAAATTATGTTTTGATAAACATGTTCAATATGTAGTAAAAAAGATTGCGAAAAAAGTGGGATTTTTTAAAAGGATTAGGAAGTATATTAGTTATGATACAGCGATAAAAGTTTATAATGTAATGATTAAGCCGCATTTTGAATATTGCTCCACAATTTTGTTTTTAGCTAGTCAAAGAGCAATAGGAATCTTACAAAAAATACAGAATAGAGCAATGCGAATTATTTTGAAATGTAATATTTTGACACCTATTAGAGAAATGCTAAATGTGTTGATGTGGTTGAGCGTAAAACAAAGATTATATTTCAATGTATTAGTATTTATATTCAAAATCAAAAATAAGGTATTACCCTCGTATTTGTCTAGATATATAAGAATAATAAGAGATGTTCAGCCTTATAATTTAAGAAACAATGAGGACTTGAGACTAGCCTCGTTTAGAAGCGCAACAGCACAAAATAGTTTAATTTATAAGGGATTTGCTTTATTTAATGAATTACCGAATAATATAAAAAGAGAATTGAATTTTAATCGATTTAAGGAATTTACTACAGCATATGTTATAGATAAATTTTAATAACAGTTTATTGTATTCAAATAGTTAAATATTGACTAAAAAATAAATAAATAAACTAAATATCATAAACTAGGTCGTCAAAGTAAACTGAATTATAATCATGGAATTGATCGGAAATTATTTCATTAGTACATATATACGCTATAGTGAAAAAAAAGCATAAAAGTACCTTTGAATTTGAATACAGGGAAATCAAATTGGCTGATACAATTTGTCACAGGTCTCCTAAACCGAGATAAAACCAATCAGAGGGCTAGATTGGCTGAATAATTAATAATGACTTCGCATAATTAATAATGACTTATGCAGAACAGAAAGATTACTACTCCGAAAATTTGTAAAATTTGACTAGTTGTGCGAAATTTATTTTATTGTCGTAGTTTTCACCTCCTGATTATAATGACTACCTCATTAATATGTTTTAGCATCGAATTTAAATTAAAAAAATTATCTGGTAAATACGGTTGCAGTAACAACCCAGCGCTTATTAGATCCATAAGCATCAGGATCTGGTAAAAAAAAATTGGATGATACTAAGCAAGGCCCTGTCCAGTTTGCGCCCAATTTCCCTTCCACTGCATTCTTCGTTCTTGTAAGAGAT
>JAHXMU010022866.1:0-14807 GCA_019455685.1 Philornis downsi | reverse complement strand
ATGAATTTCAACATTTTTTGAATATTATGTAAACGTATATTTCTGTTACAAATTTAAGTTAAATGAATTCAATTTAGTTTTCCTCTAAATTATATGTACTATTTATTGTGTATTTTTTGCTATAATTCTAATTGCTAACATAACTCTGCTAATGTTACTATTGTGAATTCCAAAACTCATTTCGAAGAAAATGTTGAAAATAAAAAGGAGAAAGCCGATGTTATGATTTAAGTGTCACGGATATAAAGACTTACTTTTAATTTACAACCCGAGCGGTGAGCTACACCCAATTGAACTTAATTTGAATTCCCAATAATTCAAGTTATTTTTTTTCATCTCTAATTACTCGCAGAGCGGGAAATTTTCCTACCTTCAATCTCTGTGCGCTGGAGTGGAAAAATCACTCCACAATAACGCTTAACAGAAATCGTCTGAAGCTGTTACCAAAAGCTTGCCGGCGCAACGTCTCTTCACCTGCATCGTTAGTCAACGTCGCTTGAATGCCGAGCTGAACATTGCAGATATTTACCTCGCCTCCGTAAGCCTACATACAGTCCACTCTAAATTAGAATTTACTAATTTAGAATTTACAAACAAAAGTCTAGCTATGATGATATAGAATTCGTCCTAAACACAATGAGCGACATCGAAGGCCAGTTGCTTTCCCTTCCCTTTTTCAGTTAATTAAAAGTTTCCTGTTATCTAATAAAAATTTACTACTTATCCGATTATATTTGTCGCTAAGTTGACACAACTGTCCTCTATACTCACGCGGAGTCTGAGCGCGATTTGTCATAAACAGTGTTCGATTTTTCTAGTTGACTGAACTTTATATATCACAAGAGTTCTACATGATTGTTTGAGTATGAAACGCGACTTATTCCTAAATGTTTAATTTCCTTCAAAAATACAATCGCATACTGATTGTTGAATTGTTGTCAATTCCGATCCCACATTCACAAAATACATTATAACTAGAGAGGAGATATGTGTTTACGAATTTGATATGTGAGCCAGCCAAAAAACTTAGGAATGGCGCCCTCCTTTCTAGCCAAATCAGAAACAACGCATATTAAAGTCGATCAAAATTCAAGTTAATGTTGACTGTTTTCTTTGATTATTGCAGTGTTGGGCAATCGAAATTCTTGCCAGAAGACCAGGGAGAAAACAAAGAATATTATCTGGGTTTCATACAGCTTTTGAGAGAACAAATTCTTCCAAATACATCAGATTTGTAAAAAACAAACTCACAAAAAGTCATTTTGCATCATGTGAACAATGTCAATAAATATCAGCGAAAAACTACCTCAGTGATATGACATGATTCCTGCTGACCTTTTCCTCTTTTCAAAATTCAAATTACTACTTCGAAGCAATCCTTTTCTGTCCATGGAACACATAAAATTCGTTGCAAGTTTGATTTCCTTTCCATAAAATGTGTTTGAAAAATTTTATGATGATTGAGTATTGTCATAAGTGTATTGTTTCCGAAAGGATCTTTTTTTAATAGAATTTATATTTTGATTTGATTTTTTTTAAATCAACATTAACCCTCTCATGCCCGAATAAAAATGGGCGCTGCTAAAATTTTTTTTGAGTAGATATGTAAGATAGTGCTGATCTCAATATCAACTGACAAAAATTTTAATGTCCTAGGTATCCTGGTTTAAGAGCTACAGGATGTTGCGTATATGCAACATTGTGCAATGGTGTTATAAATTTAATTACCAGTTAATTTTTTTTTTCAAATGTCGTTTACTTCAATTAATGTATGGTAGGTTACAAAACAATTTTTTCGAGGATTTAAGCACCAATGCACATTGCATTTACTGCATTTACAACTTGGAAACCCAGTGTTGCATAGCCTACATCTGCCTCTTGTTTTCCATTCCGGCTAATGATTATAACCATCAAGTTGTAGGGATTTTGCAGGCTCTGCAACATGTGCTATTTTACAGGGGTTTGATTCAGAACCCATAGAAGGAGCTGGTGACGAAGGAACTGGCGATGATGGAGCTGGTATTCATAGAGCTGGTGATGACGGAGTCGATGGAGAAGGTGATAAAGTTCTTGAATTCATTGTCAAAAGGAGTGATGATGGACGACCTCTCTTTTTTGCGACAACTGTAGTTTGACTTGCGTTTCTTGGTAATGGACTTGCAACGGCCGCTAGTTTGAAAATGGCCGCCCACGCCATTCTATATGTTGGTATTTTCACAACTGCGAGGTATAGTAGAATGCCAGCAAACTTTTTTATTTCAAGAACAGTACATTTCAATTCTATGCCTTGTGTTTGCATGGCATATAAGTTGGTTTCCTCACATATTTTCTGCCACAGTTCATCCTCAAAGAAAATACTAAAATATTCTACAGGTTTTTTTCACCGCATTGACGCATAATTTACTTTTCCAGCTGGTCACGTCTTCCATAAACTCTGCATTCCTCCACTTCAAACTCTGTAAATCAATTTTTTTTCATCACTTCCTGTGCAACGTTTTCATTTTCAATCAATTTTTCATCATTTTCTGTTGTAATAAACTGGTCAATCAAACCAACTTGCATATTTTTAGCTCTATTATGCAAATTTTTCAAAGTTTCTTCTATAATGTTGTCCATATTTTCATCTTCCTCTTCTTAATTTTCCTCCTCAGCCGACTAATCCCAATCAAAGTTGGCAAATTTTTAAATTTCAGCCTGAGTCAGACCTTTTGGGCGCATCTTAGAATGGGCATACAAAAATAAGTTTTTATATTTCAAAAATAACCATACAGGGTTGCCCATATTCGACGGACCCATGTTTTTTAAAAAAAAATCAAAGAAAAAAATAAAAATTTGGCGGTTGGCAATCTTATTCATTTAATTTGTTCCAAGTAGATTTGTTTACATCAATTTTTGAATATGGTATCTCTCAAATGGCCGCCTCTGGCGTTGATGGCGTATTGTGCCCTTTTTGCAGCATTTTCCATCGTTTTCGCCAACATTTCGGCCGGAATAGCGGCTATTTCTTCACGAATGTTGTCTTTGAGCTCTTCTACGGTCCTTGGCTTGTTAACGTAAACCTTTGACTTCAAATGTCCCCACAAGAAGAAGTCAGCGGGCGTCAAATCGGGCGAACGCGGTGGCCAGTCCAAATCACTACTTTTCGACATCAAACGGCCCGGAAACAAATTCTTCAGAAAATCGATTGTTATGCGACTTGTGTGCGGTGGAGCGCCGTCTTGTTGAAACCAGAACTGCCTCATACGCTTTCGACGAATAATTGGCATCACAAAATTGGTCATCATGTCGCGATAACGCTCCTGGTTGATGGTAACAGCATGGCCATTTTCGTTTTGGAAGAAAAACGGCCCAATGACCGTTTTCGCACTAATGCCGCACCAAACTGTGACTTTTTCGTCATGAAGAGGCAAATCTTGAATCTCCTGAGGATTTTCAGTGGCGTAAATACGGCAATTTTGCTTATTTACGGTCCCATTCAATGTGAAATGGGCTTCATCGGACATGATAATTTTGTTCCAAAATTGCTCGTCATCATCGGCCATTTCGATGACTCGTTGGGCCCATTCCAATCGACGAGGCTTGTCCGCAGGCAACAATCTTTGCGTCAATTGAATTTTGTACGGGAACAAATGCAAATCAACGCGAATAATCCGTTGTAAAGTGGACCGAGCCATACCCAACTGCTGAGAACGGCGTTTTTGGGATGTTCTTGGGGACCTCTCAACACTGGCTCGTACGGCAGCGATATTCTCGGCCGATCGCCTTGGTCGACCTTTATTTGGCCTCTTCGGATTAGAAAGAGACTCACCAGTTGAAAATTTTTCGTATAAACGCTTAATGGTGTTCTTAGAAGGCGCACTTCTCACATTTTTTAATATTTTAAAAGCACGTTGAGTTTTCACAATTGACTTCTTCTGTTGAATGTAAATTTCAACTATTTCAGAGCGCTCGCGTGGCGTGTATTGTTCCATGGTAAAAATCTGCTTGGACTGACGCTTCAAACGCGGTATGTCATTAAGCGATCTGACATCTCTGTCAAAAGTTATGGCGTTGCCAGATGGGCCCGTCGAATATGGGCAACCCTGTACTTACCTTTACATTCGTGGAACCAAAACATGGAAAAAGACAAAACCAGAAATAAACAAACTTCGAAACAAACTCAAAAAACTACACAAATAGATACACAGACGATGGCACACAATACTGGAAACGATATAGAAAACAATACGGACACAAAGATGGACAAGATGGACCTGTCAATAGGTCCAGTAATCCGACCTCTTTCAAGGTTGATAATTTGCCTGAGACCCGAATGCAAGCAAGTGTTGAGGAAAACCCCGAAACTTAAACCAGGCGACGTTCTCGGCAGTTAGAGACATCAAGACGGTCTTTGCAAAGAATTTTACATATGTTACATCTTTTCCCACATAAGATGTAATTGGTTCATGAGTTAAAATCTACTGATGCACAAGAACGCATTCTGTGTAGTGGCCGTTTTCAAGAATTGTGCCTAGAAAACAACGAGTTTGTTCACAAACTCATAATAAGCAGTGAGGCTCATTTTCACCAAATGGTCACGTGAATAAACGAAATAGCAGAATATGGGGCACCGAAAATCCAAGAATAATTGTTAAAGATCAAATGCACCCACTTAGATGCACACTATGGTGTAGAATAACTTCAGAGAGGATCATTGGACCATATTTTTTCGAAAACGACGAAGGAGTTGCGATTAATGTGAACGGCATTCTATACCGGGAAATAATTGTACATTTCTTTAAGGCCAGAGGTTCAAAACAATCTAGATTTGTGGTTCCAACAAGATTGAGCCACAGCTCATACAGCTCGTCCAACTATGGCTATCCTGCGCGAAATTTTTGGCAGTCGAATAATATCACGTTTTTCTGATTTTAAGTGGCCACCACGTTCACTTGATTTAACGGCTACCGATTTTTTTCTTTCTTGGTCTATCTAAATAGTAAGGTATATGCCAATAAGCCAAGAGCCATCCAAGAACTTAAGGCCAGTATCCGAGATGAAGTGGGAGCGCTGCGACCTGAAATTTTAAGAAAGTTATGGGAAATGTTTTGGAAAGAGCACGTCAGGTAGAACCAAACAATGGGCACCATTTGAAAGATGTTGTCTTTAAAACATAAAGTGGACATATTTCCAAACTATATTCTAAATTTTAATAAATGCCAACGTTAAATAAAAGCAGAAAGGAACAAGTTATACATTGAATAAATCTTAACGTTACTTATGCGCCACCCTGTTGTAAAGACCGTGAAATAGCATTCCCCACAAATGTAAATATAACATACTTCCAGTATAACTAATGTACAGACTACCCCCATATAGACGAATATGCTCATATCGGACAGTTTAGTTGTTATCTCTGCATTATGTTCTTCTCTACCATCTTGACGTACTGTGGCCCATATATGCACACAAATATCTCTACATGTGTATAAGGATATTTAAACAAACACTCGGATGTACTCGCATTCATACATCCTTAAGTATACGATATACACATGCATATCATACACATAAGTATTATGATCTCTTTTTGTGTGATTATTTTTATTGTTGTCAATGTTTTGGTGTCTCTTGAATTTTCTGTTTTCAGTTTATATTTATATTTATTTTTAGTATGACTTGCTATGGCTTATACACTCACACACACACACATACATGGACACCAACAATAGACGCACATACACATAAGCAAATAGACACATCTACTACTGATGCTGGTTATGTCGCCATTGTCATCATTGTCATTGTAATTGTTGCTGTTGCTGTTGCTGATGTTGATTTTTCATATCCCATCGTAGTCCTTTGATGGGAGGCAAAAGTCACTGTCGTTTTCCTCCAATAGCGAATTGTATTGAGTTGTGCCGAGCTAACTTATTCAACAGTTTCTTCTTCAGCCATTAGGCAGGTTTTAGTAGATCTGGTGTTCATTTCTTTTCTCTTGTTCTTTGGCAGTTTAGACATAAAATAAAACTTTATTTGATGTTTATTTCTATTAACATTTTCGGTTTATTATTTCGTGTTCTTTATTCTTGTACCCATTATCTGTTTTCACACTCCATCTTTGGCACTTTTTGTGGAATTATCATTTTATTGGATCATTTGAATGCATTGCCAATGCTTTCAGTTTACGGAAGAGTATAATTTCTGCCGATGTTTTATTAGAGGGGTAATGGTGGATGGTTTTTTTTTGTTGGTCTTTATTGAAAAGGGGGATTTCCGAATGTTTTTCTCGGGTAACTTTCGTAAAGGTGAAAATGTCACTTGATTTGGTATTGCCTAGCGATAAAGGAAATTTTATGACTCTTTAGAATCAAAGTAATCCATAGCAGTTAATAAGAGAGATCTAAAGGCATCTCACGGCTTTTTATATTCTAAATCCTTAATATATGGTGTCCTATCATTAGATCTTTGTATCGTTTATCGTTACGAATAAATGACAAATGTTTTCTAAGGCACATGCGAGTTTTTACTATATTATATTATAATAATGATAAGGTTTTTTAATAAGATATAAATTATCTGTTTGCAAGTACCAGAGGGATCCTTCTCGTTATGTTTCATGATACAGATTTCATCTGTAAAATAAAGGTGTCAACAATTTCCACATAACCGTATACGCTGTATGCTGTAAGAGGGATTTGTATTTTAAATTACATAATTGTTGCTTCAGATGTTTGTTATGAGTGGTGACACAAAGTTTATCTTCTATTTGGTCTACAATTTTCAAATAACCTTTGATTGCTGAATGCATATGCCGATAGCATAATTGCCAAATTATTTGAAAAAATAATATTACGAAGAATTTCAGAATTTGCGGAGGAAAACCATGTTTTAATCAAAGAACAATTCGGATTCAGGAGAGGCCACTCTACCGTTCACCAACTAAAGACAGATATTAATATACGAGGTGTGATAAAAAAAAAGTTTTTTTTTTCCAAATTTCGTGAGTTACGTATGTTCGATTTTCGCATTTTTTTCTGTTATGTTGGTACACATGTCTGTTATATATGTTGACAATATCAGCCATTTTGGATTGTCAGTTTGTTTTTGAAAGATAAAAAGGTTAGTCGTGTTTTGGTGTGCTCTTCGATTTTTTACTATTCGAAAAAATGATTGATCAAAGAAACTGTATTAAGTTTGGTGTAAAAAATGAAATTAAATGTGCAAGGACATTTAAAATGTTGACTGTGGCGTTTGGCGAGTCTACTATGAGCAGAACACCAGTTTAATTGTGGTATAACCGGTTTAAGGAAGGCCGAGAAGATGTCAATCGTCATTGAATCGTCGTCAAGTTTGGTCAAATGTGAAGGATTTGCTCACTGTTTTCTTCGATTGTAATAACGTGGTGCATCATGAATTCTTGCCACAAGGCAATAAGGAATACTGCCTTGAAGTTATGCGCCGTTTGCGCGAAGCAATTCGTCAGAAACGCGCAGAATTGTGCAAAACCCAATCATGGATTTTGGACCATGATAACGCACCAGCTCACACATCGATGCTTGTGCGTGAGTCTTTGGCCAAAAACAAAACCGCAAGCATGCCTCAACCACCGTATTCACCGGACTTGGCCCCCGCTGACTCATTCTTCTTCCCAAAACTGAAGACACCGATGAAAGGAAAACGTTTTGCTACGATTGAGCAGATAGAAAGAAAAGAAAAATCGAAACAGGAGCTGTTGGCGATACCAAAAAGCGCGTTTTAGAAGTGTTTCAATGATTAAAAGAAACGCTGGCATAAGTTTATTATATCTGAGGTGGACTAAAGGAAATTAAATACAAATTAATGAATAAATAAATACTTTTTGTAAAAAATTTTAAATATTGGTTATTTTTTTATCACGCCTCGTAATATCAGATAACAAGAAAACCCGAAAAAGTACTGGAGTGGTTCTACTGGATATTGAAAAAACATTTGATTCTGTGTGGCATAATGCTATCATCTTCAAGCTAAATAAATTGAATTTTCCGATTTATCTGGAAAAAAATTGCTGAAAGCTTTGTATTCGGGCGCAACTTCAGCGCTTATATTAACGATGCAGAATCTACATTGAGAAATATACCAGCTGGTGTTCCATAAGGTTCAGTTCTATCACCTACTTTATATTCAATATACATTGCGGATTTTAAAATACCAACAAATCAGGATGCCGGTTTTTATGCAGATGACTCAGCAATAATAAGGATATCGGAAAGGTCTCAAATGCTATTATAAAGAATATGAAAAAAGCTTTGCTAATATCTTAAAAGTACTTTGAAAGTTAAAGATAAAAATCAATCATAATATCATAAATCATGAAATCATCAAAACGAACACCCACGGAAACTCTTGAAATACAAGGAACAGTTCTTGCAGTGGAAGAATCAATAGAATATCTTGTTGTTATATTTGATAAGAAGTTGAACTTCTCCGGTAATATTACAAATACGCGAGACAAAGCATTAAAATGTGGGAGATCTCTTTACCTATTACTTAGTAAAAAATCTACATTGAATTTAAAATACCAAAAAACTCATTTATAATATGTGCATCTGCCCTATCGTGACATATGGTTGTCACGTCTGGTTCCCAAGCAGTGTCAAAACAAACCTTAAATAATTACAAATTATACAGAACAAGAATTTAAAAATTATTTACAATTTAAATCGCCATTATACGATTTGTTGCACGAAAATTACAATCACAAACCACTTGTTGCAGTTTATCCTGAGCTACAACAAAGATTCGAAGATAAATGTAGATCTTTAAACTACGAAATAATAAGAAGTTTGTGTAACTAACTACATTTTACAATTTCGGGAACGAAGTTATTAAAATTGATTAGTATAAAATTTCGCATACAAATTATAAGACGCAGAACGCTTAAGCAAAACCCGATTATTTAATTAGGTTTTCTCAAGCAATTAGATTTTAACACTGCTCTTAAGATACTCGATATAGAGTTTTTTACTTTCTTTTTAATATATTTTTCTTTGTTTAATAATAAAATTTGACTATTGTTCGTGTGAAGGTATTGAAATATTAGTTTTTTAAGACAAATTTAAACGTTTGAAGTTCCATTTTGTAAAAATTTCTCTAATTTATCACACAGCGAAGTAAAATGGGGTTTGATGTACTTTCGCGCTTAATGGTGATTATTGACTTGAAAGCTGGGCTTCTGAATCTGGATGGCTAAGCGCTTCTCTAAAATTTTGAGATTCCTTAATCCATTCACTGAGTCTTCTAATTAATATTTTTTAATTGTAAAGTTTTTTCTAGAATTGTAAGATTCCTTGATACGTTCTCAGAGTCTTCTAATTAATAATTTTTAGTCCAAAATGTTGTTAATGTTAAATTCAAATTTTTTCTTGCTGAACAGGTTGAAAAATGGTAAACTTTGCGTTAAAAAGTCTAAGTTGGCAACACTGGCCGATTTAGACCACAAATTCTTAACTTCGTATCTTTTCGAAGTAAAATGGGATTTGATCCACTTCCGTGCTTAATGCTGATGATTAACTTAAAAGCTGGGTTTCAGAATCTGGATGGTTAAGTGTATCTCTAAAATTTTAAGATTCCTTAATCCACTCACTGAGTCTTTTAATTAATAATTTTTAGTCCACAATACGAATTATTTTTCGCTTTATTTAATGGTGATTATTGACTTGAAAGCTGGGCTTCTGAATCTGGACATTCTGAATCTGGACAATTGTGACATTCCTTAATCCATTCACTGAGTCTTTTAATTAATAATTTTTAATAGCTAAGTTTTTTCTAGAATTGTAAGATTCCTTAACACGTTCACAGAGTCTTCTAATTAATAATTTTTAGTCCAAAATACGAATTATTTTTGGCTTTATTTATACTGGATTAGGTTACTATTACCAACTTACCGAAGAAATCAAAAACTATGTATGTAAAAAAATCTTAATGTTAAATTCAAATTTTTTCTTGCTGAACAGGTTGAAAAAAATGGTAAATTTAGTGTTAAAAAGTCTAAGTTGGCAACACTGACCGACTTAGACCACAAATTCTTAACTTCATATCTTTCCGAAGTAAAATGGAATTTATGGATCACTTCTGTGCTTAATGCTGATTATTGAAAGATGGAGTTCTAAATCTGGATGGTTAAGTGTTTCTCTAAAATTTTAAGATTCCTTAATCCATTCACTGAGTCTTCTAATTAATAATTTTTAGTCCACAATACGAATTATTTTTGGCTTTATTTAAGCTGAATTAGGTCACTATAAATAACTTATCGAAAAAAACTAAAAACAATGTAAAAAAATCCTAAAGTCAAATTTAAATTTTATCTTGCTAAACAGGTTGAAAAAAATAGTAAATTTAGCGGGAAAAAGATTAAGTTAGCAACACTGCCACCAACATAAATGACCGATTTAGACCACAAATTCTTAGCTTCATGTCGTTCCAGCAGTTGTATTGGTTTCGACCGAAATTGGCACGCATCATAAGCAAGGAAAACTAATTTCTGGGATTGAGAACAGATGGCGTTGCTACATCCTCCGTAACACCTGCCATACAAATTGTTCAATTTATTGAAATTTAGTTTTTCGTGTAATCTTAAATTTGTACACTGAAATTACTTTTGTTTTCTGTCGGTCATATTGTGATATAATATTTGCTAAAATTTGTAGAATTGAACTGATAACCACTTTCTCTTTGGTAACCCCTAAGCGGTGTGGAAATCAATTTTTACTCGCAGAACTATATATATGGTATATATTTATATATATGGTATATATATATGGTATATATTTAGATACGCATCATTAATAAAATAGCTCTAAATGCAGTGAAATTGTGCACACATCGGATATTTAACAAACTTAGTTCTGCGAGTAAAAATTGATTTCTACACCGCTTAGGGTACCACATATACAAATTGGTATATACAGGGTGGGCCAAATAAGACCAACCAAAGACCAAATAAGTCGTTGTTGGTGGTCTTGCGGTAGCAGAGCTTGCACAATTTGAATTTTGTGTGGGTACATCTTAAGATCCAACTTAAAAATTCTGCGCAATGTCGTTCTGGAAATGCCCAATTGGCTGAAACGACGGCGATTTGAGACAGATGGATCATCTGCAACACTCTGCCGCACAGTTTCCACGTTGTCTTCAGTGCGAATATTTCGATGGGCACCTCGTCCAGGACGGTCGGCCACTGAACCCAGTTCCTCAAAACGACCGACCAAACTCCTAATCATAAAGGCTGTGGGAGCTGATCTGGAATTAAAATGTTGCCGATATTTACGTTGCGTTAAAACAATTCATCGTTGACAAGAATAGAAAAACTCGATAATTTTAACGCGTTGTGTTGTACTGTAGGGTTCCATAATAAATTTCCAACAAGTCAATTAAAACCTACAAAAAGAGAAAAATAAATATGTCAAAAAATAAAAAAGTTATTTGTGCTTAACATTAGTAGGTCTTATTTGGCTCACTCTGTATAACCATATTCAATATTCCCACTAAAATTTTGAAAAGGACAACATTACAAAGTCACAAATTTGTTTCCATTATTGTGCTTTAATTCAGACTACTTTTTTCTTTAATTTATTGTTTGCTTTATATAAAGTATTTTTTGGTAAGAGCTTAACAAATTACCGCTCCCCTTTTACTACGCAGGAAAACTTTATGTGAAGATATATGAAAGTCAGTTCATTTGAATGAAATTTTTGTGCACGTTTTTTGTTAATGTGCTTAAAACCGAAACTTTTGCTTTAATGAACATTTTAATTGATGCATCAGTGCAAAAAGAAATCATCTGGTTTTGTGTAAAACTCTCCAAGATCATTCATAACGACCTTTCAAGGATATTTTATGAATTATGCTATGATTTGATCTGTCGTACATCATTTTCTAAAGATTTATTCACCTATAAAATTGTTCAGTTTTGCAAATGGAAATGGAATTCACAACCCAGGTGGAGGAGACATCAGCTATTTCAACCGAAGTTGTACAATAAAGCATTTGTTGTTGTTAAATCACTATGCTTAGAAAGTCAAAATTCTATAGACGTCTCATCTGCTCAATTTAATGTGCAGATTAGGCCCATCTAAATATTTCTAACAAACACAGTTGCTCTCAGATAAATAAAGAAACAAACCTGAAAGCAAATCTTGGGGGAAAAAAAAATAAATTATAATTTTTCATTGTGTTTACCCAATCACTTGCAATGACATTAGCATTGATATTGTTTGTCCAACGATTTACCTTTTGTTGTTTAAGTCATTGGGTGGCTGGCAGTGTGCCGACTAAGACCACTTTGGTCTTGTATCCTATTGTCCTTTAGATGGCTTTAACATGTCTAACGACAGCGTCTGATAACTTTTGTTTATTTGTTTTGTATCAATGTTTTGTGGGGTTATCGCTTCGTTGATGATGATAAATCTAAAGCAACGAAGTAAAGGAAAGGAAAGGAAAGAAAAGAAATGACAGACCAAAAACAAAAGAAAGACAGTATTTCTAGAAATGATTGCATTAACAAATATCCTTTTATGTGTGTAAACTGATATTTGCTACGACAGTGAAAACTACAAACGTCGACTGCGGCATAAAAGTTAGTATACGCCGCTATCCTTCATGTAATCGTGGATTAAAATTCCAATGCTACTATTTATCATCCTTTGAACAGCTCTATTCTCCCATCTCCTTGATTTGCAGATGAACACTTTAAATAGCCGAGTAATAGACAAATATTGTAAAAGATTTTCAAGCTTACGATAGGTAGTAAATAGCAAATGCCTTTCAAGAAGACTAAAATATTATATATGAAATGTAGTGGAAATATATTATTTTTGCATTAGATTGCAGGCTTTATTTGGCATAGCTAGAATAATCCAATTCAATAGTTGGATGCACCGTTTTGTTTTATAACTTCTTGAGATTTTAAAGGTAATTTCGACATTAACGACAAAAAAAAAAAACTGAGACACTCAATTTTTATAAGCTTTTCTCGAGGCGTATTTTTCACCAGCAAAACCAATTGCCATAAGCTGAAAAAGGTGGTGATCACTTGTTGTCTGGTCCAGACTATGCATACCAGTTTCCGAATCAAGCTTCCTTGACTGACGGTCGATGTATGCGGCCTGGCGTTGTTCTGATTAAACATTTCTCTTCTATTGGCCGAAGCTGTTCGCTTCCTTTAGACGATCTAATTAATGATAGTACAAGTCCGAATTAAGAGTTTGGCCGTAGAGCAGTAGGTTATACCAGATGATTCTCTGGAAATCTCGCCAAGTATATATCAAAACTTTCTTGACTGTCAATCCTGATGTGGCCGTCATTTGCGTCGGCTCACGGCGGTTCAATGACGACATTTTTTGGTTGACATTGTCGTAAATGACCCACTTACCATCACCTCTTATCATCTGCTTCAGAAATGGGTCGATTTTGTTGTGATTTAACTGCTATTCGCAGAAGAAAATTAGATTCATGACATTTTGCTTGCATTAATTCTTGTAGCACCCATACATAGTGTTCCAAGTGGTTTTTGTGCAATGTTTAGCTTCTGGGAAATCGAAACAGTGCTTACATACGAGTCCTGGTCAGACTTATTACCTTACAAAGTTTACCTTAGAGAGTGTGGTGCACTTTTAACATCATGCCTTTTACAGTATCAGAATCATAAACACTGTTCACAGTTTCAGTCACCTGGCTTTCGTTTTCGAAAAAAAATGTAAAATATAATGAATTTCTCTTTGCTGGTGCCCACCTTTGGCGAGCATTCAAACAATACTGAGTAAAGCACTCACAGAGATGTCCAAGTAGTCATTTGAGCATCTCGTAATTTCTTATCTTTATAATGCCATCTGGTGTAATCCGATAGCACCTACACAACACGAGATACAGATTTTTAAAGCCACCTCTCGAAAAAATAGTAGATTTCTTTTTATTATGCCGTAGACAAGAATTCATATATGAGTGGATAAACTATTTTGATGGGAAGACTCTTCCGCTTAGGGAGAGTCAGAAAATACGATGCCGTTGCTGCTTTCAAATCATACCAATTACGCTCAAAGAAAAGTTCCATTCAGTTTGGATAAAATTTGCTATCTAAGCACATTGTTGCCATTCATTTGTTGTCATTCATATGGATGAAAACATGGAATGGATGAGAACATAAAATGTGTTTCGATCGCTCTCTGTCAGTCGGTGTGAGACGCTGTGATAGTGGAAGGTGGGGTGCGTTGCAAGTGTAATCAGAATTGCGGGCTGATACGTAATATTGACGTATTTTTTTAACATATTTGGAAATAGTAAATTCTCTTAATCAGGTCGCACTCCGCAAAGACATTTTTGTTAATTGGAAAGGGTTGTTAGCAAAAAATTTTAATTTCACTTTAAATTTAAGCAAAAATTTGTATTCGAACAGCGATTTCAGAGCCCTCTGTAAACAATTATCTACGTAATTTGTATCCAAAAAGAACTACTTCATCTATATGTTCTCCTTTTTCTATGACTATAGCTTACACATGAATCTAAACTCACTGAATGCAAGAAGCTCTCCCATATCCTTTTCATGAAATACAAATGAAGATGTTTTTTTTTTATATTTTACTAACAAAACAAGGCAATTACTTTTGTAAGAACTGACCACGATTAATGAATTTTCGTCTTCGTTTGCTGCTAACTACCATTTCAAGTTTTCACTGTGCATTTTTTAGGTGCCCTTCTTTCTTGCAGATTAATTACTGTTAGGGAAGGCGCTAGTCAGTTCTTGCCCCTTTGTCGTTTTGTATGTACCTTTCTATTGGGTTGTACCTATACTTTTG
>JAHXMU010022865.1:0-11129 GCA_019455685.1 Philornis downsi | reverse complement strand
AGTTATGGCGTTGCCAGATGGGTCCGTCGAATATGGGCAACCCTGTACATCCCTTATACATTAGACATTGGATTTTCGGAATTTTATCATCGTTTAAACATATAATTCTTGGAGAAATTCGAATAAATTGATCGGTTAACCGTGATGTATAAACAACCGAATGAACTCACACATTCTTAGGCTCATATTTTGCAGGTATTTTCAGATTCAATTTTGCAAAGGTTAAGGGTTTACTAAGACAGTGTTTTAGAACGGAAATGGACAGCATTTGTATACCCCTTCTGGCACCTGTCATACGAATTGACTTATTTCCCGAAATTCTCTGTCACATTTAACGACTGTGGCGATTCTTGACGATTGTGGCGACCCATGCTATAAGAATATAAGGTAATGCAAATGAAAAACAAAAATATTTAGTTCTGCGCAGATGACGTCACTCGGCTTTGTGTGTTTTTGGTTTAGAACATGTAAGTATATGAATGTAAGATTATAGAGACAAATTATGCTGATATACATTTTTCTGAAATAAATCTAAATTATTTAAACAATATGCTTTGTGTAAAAGACACGAAGAAGCTTTTTATTCAATTTATAATTTTGTTTATTTTTCGTCGTTTTTGGTAGGCCGTGTTTTTAATATTTTCATTTAATTTACGTATTGTAAAACACATACGGAACCTAAAGAATAATTTTTTAACAATTAATTCAAATTATTATCACTTTTTCACTTAAATTCACTGTTGTTTAACGTTCTGTCTAGCCGAGTGACGTCATTCCCTTCTTTGTTTACATTTCTCAAGAATAACGGACCTGCGCAATGCGTAATCTCTTTATATCATTCTTGGTGGCGACCTGAGTTCTTGCCAATTGTTTTGCTCTTCTACACAGTTACATTAAATTTAGTCAAATTTGATAAACATTTTGGTTTGTTTACGTAATGTCTGAAAATGAGAATGGGACCACTGCCACGTCCCTTCTAGCATTCTCCAAAAGATTTTGACCGATTTTTCGAAATTTAATGCTATATTTTTGTTCATTCTGATGTTTAATAGTATTCGGCAAAATCTAAGAAAACTCGACTATGATCCAAGTTTTCAGTGAACTGGACATCAATGTAAATCAAGAAATCTACAGTTAAGAGATTTTAAACAGAGGTGGTGATAGATTGATAGAGATGATTAGTATGATCATAAGAAACGAGCGGGCAATTCTCGAATCAATTTGATACCTCTCTCGTAATAGTTGTGGAATAAAAATGTTGAAGTATATTGCGATTTATCCCATATTGATGATAGTTAAAAGCGCCAGTTGGTTTCTATCAGAAAACTGAAAATTTGGAACTGCTAAATTGGATCATATAATTTTACAGTCACGTGAAATTATCATTATCATTTCATATGACTGTAAAATTGTATGCAATCAAAGTGATCGTGAGGAAATTACAAGTGGCGATAAAAAAAAGATGCGAATTAGAGCCGATTCAAAGGAGGTTTATTAAGGCAACGCGCATTGCTTACCAGTTGAGATCTGATTTATATGATTTTATTTTATTTTTTTTCACGACAGAACTTCCGACAACAGCTAATTTTATATGTTATAATTCAGACTTCAGTTATATTTAATACACATATTCTCACTCTATGGAGTTAAGTAACCACTTCGTGAGCAAAAGTTTGAATATATTCACAATGATATCGATACAAAACTGCATTTTAATGTACCAAAAAAAAAGGTTAATTTTAATATAAATTAAAGAATGGTAATGGTAAATTCAAACTCATATAATCTTAAAATTATGGCTAAAGTATTGAAGTTTAGACACAATGCTTTGGTATATTGGGCAAGTAATTAAGTTGGTATAAATAATAGAAGTTTGAATATTAGTCTGTAACGTCCCACCCCTACGTTTTTACCAGCTTTATTTATTCACTACAATGGTCACCATATTCGCCGCACTTATTTCTAGTGATCTATTCCGGAGGCCTTAAAGGTTCACTCGTGCAATGCGTGAAGGCAGACTTAAAGCAAGATTTCGCGCTGAAAATAGCTATATTAAACGATGGTTTGAAAAAAATTTGAAGTTAGAAATTCAGAAAGATGAAATCTTGTATTATTAGAATTCAGTTCGCTCCGCATATGATATTGTTCTCGATAGTCTAGATTCCCAAGAGGAGGAAGTTGACCTAGAAAGCATTAGGAAAAAATTTTATGCAGCATATGAAGCTCATCTCAGGTGTCTCGCAAAGGTCAACGAGCTTGTAGATAAATTCAAATGCGTGTTAGAAAATTCGCCAGTTGCTGAGGGTTTAAGGCCAATGCCTAATCCCAGCATTATATTACCCCCATGTGATACGGAAATCTTTTCGGGAGATTATGTATCCTGGCCCACTTTCAGAGACATGTTCTCTGCGCTCTACAAGAACCATCCTTGTTTGTCTCCAGTGGAAAAACTTTGTTATCTTTTGAAAAAGACTCAAGGCGAAGCTCTTGCCATTTTAAAAATATGTCCTCCCACCAATGAGGGTTGTGAGATGGCATGGCAGAATCTCGTCGATAGGTACGAGAATAAACGGGTCCTAATAAATGCGCAACTCAAAGCTTTATTTAATTTAACGCCTGTTTCAAAGGAGTCGGGTCCCAGTGTAAAAGGCCTTCAGCGTACAATTAATGATTGTATAGCTAATCTTTCCCTGCTTAATATCGCCACTGACAAATGGGATCCTATATTTGTATATATATGTTCGACTCGCCTTCCGGATTTAACTTTAAATCTTTGGGAACAATCCCTTAATAATAAATCTGATTTACCCAAAATGGAAGGATTTGGATTCATTTCTCACAGCGCGATTTCACACGCTGGAGTCAGTCGCCAACATAAGAATCTCCGTAACACTGAATATTTCCTTTCCTTTTGAGATGAGAGTGTAGGTTTCACACTGTTCTTAACAGAGTGAGATCAAAATAAGTACTGAACTGTGTTAGCCACTTCACGAGAGTTCAAGTGTACATCTCACGAAGTATTTCACTACTTGAGTGCTGGAATAAAGCTATAGTCTTAACAGTTAAAGGAATAGAAATGGGAACGTGGATTTATTAGTGCGTAGGTGGGACGATATGGAATCGTTAGTTTCTCATAAACAAAAACATTTTTTTTTTAAGTTCGCTTTTACGATGTACTGCAGTTTTTAATGGGCAAGACTTCGAGTGCCAAACCCTGTATTAAATTAACACTGAAGTTATCTGTGGAAGGCAATCGCCGTATGGAATTTACTCTATTTTACAACATACCATTATTATTAATGTTATTAGGTTATGATCTACTACACGCTATTTCATTTATTTAACATCAAATTTGTTCACTAAGTGAACATTCAATTCAACTGTGTAGTTAATTAACATTACTTGTGTTGCCAATTCCAACGTAATGAATCCGTATCCACTGAATATTATTTTCATATAATATGATAAAAAATCTTTACAATTGGCAGCGAAATAGGACGAAAGTAATAAAATCCCCCAGCAAATTAATTATAATAATTAAGTGTCATCATTCCATGCAAAGTTTTCATATAAAAATTCATTGCAATTCCGTAAAAGTGTCAGTTATTTTGGAAGCGTAACAATTGCACAGTTAATTTTTAGAATGAAATTTCTAGTAATAAACTCTTTATTAGTGTTGAGCTTATTAGCGCTGTTCCAATGGGTACGAGTTCAAGCTGAGACATTAACTTGATTGTGTAACAACAATACACCATTTTTTCTTTCCATAGATCTTGGCGAAGGAAGAAAACTTTGAAGAGGTTCGACACCTCTGCCTGGAGCGCCACAACATTTCACAGGAAGAATTCAAATATTTCGAAAATGGACGAAATGGAGAAGACGTGGATAGGAGAATTAAGTGCTTCACCCATTGCCTGATTAAAGAGATGGATTTTCTAGATGAGGAGGGAAAACTTAGTGAGCAGAAAATCGAAGAAAACGACGATATTGGTGAAGAAGACAAGATCAAAGTAATGGAATGTAAAGCTGAGCATGATATGGAAGACGATGAGTGCGAGTATGGCTTCCTAATGATGGTCTGTGTGCAAAGCAAAATGTGAAGAGATGCAAAAGTTCTAAATTAAAAAGAAGTGAAATAAACAGAGTTCTGCATACAAAATGATAACCAACGATGTTTCATTCAAAATTAAGGCAAAGAAGCGCGGTTATAAGATTAGAAGTTCTGCAACATTTGCCAAAATAAGGTGTTGTGCAAATTAATCCAATATTTTTGCATGATTTGAAGCCTTTATTTAGAATAGATAGAATGATTCGATTTAGATCAAATATGCGTCGTTCTGTTTGATACTTTGTTGGCATTTTGAGCGTGGTCCCATTATGTCTCTTTCATACGAATCCTCGTCTCTATTGGCAAAAAAACTGATATATGCGGTTTTCACTAGAAACTGGAAACTGGGCGATTTTTCAGCAAAAATATTAAACACCATACACCGGAGCAAGTGGTGATCCCTTGGTATTAAAAATGCATGTAAACCTCCCAACCAAGCTCTAACTGCTTCTGGTGAATCACTATCGAGATTTGTTTTCCGGCAGTGTTCTGGTGTAGTATATTTACACTCTCATTGTCCGATTGCGTTCTTCAGTCAATCCTTTTGCTGACAATACAGATTCGAATTAAATGATTCCCTGCCAATCCCTCCAAACATACCGTAAAACCCACCTGCCTGTGGATCCTGGCCTGGCCACCAACTGTTTTGACTTGGTGTTCGTGTAGGTGATCTACCTGTTATCAACAGTCACAAACTGCTTCATAAATGGGTCAATTTTGTTGCGATTCAGCAGCAATTCGCAAATGGAAATTCTGTCCATGAGGTTTTTTGCGCTAACTTGTATAACACCCATACATAGAGCTTTTTTTTTTTTGTATTCAGTCTTATTTAAATGAATCCGCATAGATTTTTGTGCACTATTTAGCTGCTAGACAATGGAAGCAGTTCTTATATGACTTCGCTTATATGGCGATTTTCATTATTCTATCGACATTTTCGTCAATTGGCCACACAGAGCGCGGTGCTCATTTGCCATCAAAATTATCGGAACGGAATGAATGAATTCAAAGTTATGTGTAGTTGACTGTTACAGTATGAGAACCATAAACATGGTTCACAATTTTAGCCGCATAGATGTAAAAAATGGCGTATTTTCCCTTTGCTGGCATTAATTTTGGACACTGCTTCAAACTTCGCTGGGTCAAGCAATCTGAAGACTGTCCGAGTAAATTTTAAGTACGAAAACTTTTCTTTCTAACGCCATCTATCACAACCCGATTGTACTTATACAGTACGAAATACAGATTACTAAATCTAGCCCTTGGAAAAATAATGGATTTGTTGTTACTATACCTTATGTGAATTTAGGAAAAAAATTTTTTTCTTCCCCGGGAATTACAGTTTCGTTACTACACAAAATCTCTCAGTTATTTGCAAAATTTCCACGTGTTTGAACGTAATTATTAACACTAATTGAAATGATGCTCAAATTTCCTATCTTAACCCAAAAATACTTTTTCATTCACTGATTGAGCAATGATTGATATCTGTTAGCGGCTGAAGTGAGCTATGCTGCTGTTAGCACCTACCGCTCACCTTCAGCTTTATAACGGCAACAAAAAAATGAAAAAAAAATAACAGGTGAAGAATAAATCAGTACAGAAATCTAAGTAAGCTGATTGACTTACACATTGACTTACACGTGCGTAAATCCTGTCTAGTTTTGCGTTAGTTCAAGAGCTGCAATTAGTGAAATAGTTATATATACACAGGGTGGCGCAATAGAACGAGCATATTTAAAAAATAGATTAAAAAATAAATGCAAGAGGTATAGTTAAAATAAATCTAAGGCATTGTAGAGTAATAAATGGAGTTTAGTTTTTAAAAATAACATCATCTAAATAGTGACCCTCTCTACGACGGCACTCCTCTAACCGCAAACGAAAATTATTGAAAACTTTCATCAGTAATACTGGTGTAATGGCTGCCATTTCACCACGGATATTCTCCTTGAGCTGAACGATGTTTCTTGGATTATTACTGTAGACTTTGTGTTTGAGGTATCCCCACAAAAAAAAGTCAAGAGGCGTCAAGTCTGGACTACGTGGGGGCCATGGGATATCACCTCTTTTCGAAATCAGTCTGCCAGGGAACATTTGCTTCACCACCGCCATGGAGTCATTTGATGTGTGACAGGTAGCTCCATCTTGTTGGAACCAAGTTCTGGAATTCATTATTCTTGAACTTTCAATTTCTGGAGACAAAAATCCGTCCAACATCTCAACATTGCGTTCCGTATTAAAAAAAGGACCAATTATTCCCCTGCCAGATATTGCTGCCCATACTGTCACTTTAGGACTATGCAATGGTTTCTGGCGTTTGATTTTGGGATTTTCACTATTTCAGTAACGACAATTTTGACGGTTTACGAACCCATTCATAAGGAAATGAGCCTCGTCAGAGAAAAGGATATTGTCAAAATTGGAAAATCGATTAAGCATTTCATTAGCAAATGCGAGCCTTGCTATGAAGTCCGACTCTTTCAATTCGTGTGTTAATTGCAGCTTATATGGATGCAGTTTAAGATCCAATGTTAAAATTCGTTGCAAACTTCGTCGCGATAATTGTAAAACAGACGATCTCTTGCGAGTCGACATTTGTGGATTTCCTCGTACTGACTCCATAACTCTCTCAACATTGGCTTTGGTCCTAGATGTTCTTGGGTCACCATTTGCTTGTGGCTTAAATGTTGAACCGGTCTCTTCAAAACGCTTTACCCATATTTTAATTAAATTAGCTCTCGGAGCTTCACTAATTCGCCGTAGTCCATATTCAGCACAATATAGTCGCCTAGTAGCAATATATGAACGAGAGTTCTCGTAAAATGCGCACACGCAAAATGCGCGACGCTTCCCGTTGAAGTGATTCATAGCGACTAAAACTCCATGAGCCCGCCAACCCAGTTGCAATGACATACTAATGATAGATGACATTTTTTGTCAATCCAAGGATGGGGTTGGGTGGTCCACTGGTAGTCTCAAATAAATTACGAAAACATAAAAGAAAATTGATATCTTCATTAATCATGGCTTCGCAATTTTTCAAATTTCAAATTTCAAATTTTATTAATCCAGTTAAAAGTGGTTATCTTATAAAGAGGTAGTAGTTTACAAGTATGAGGTCTATCTAAATGATATTTCAGCATATAAATTGATTGTAAGTCTAAAGTAAATATGTAAATATATTGATAAGTCAGGTACAGGCAAAAAGGATATAAAAACCTATATGTGAAAAATTAAGGTAATGGTCAAATATATTAGAAAGGAATGTCTAAAAATTGATTATTTAAAAATATTCAATTATAGTA
Source organism: Philornis downsi (assembly GCA_019455685.1). Lineage (NCBI taxonomy): Eukaryota > Metazoa > Arthropoda > Insecta > Diptera > Muscidae > Philornis > Philornis downsi. Next base: position 3,713 of record JAHXMU010022865.1, on the reverse strand, counting down.
CAAAGTTTCTATTTGATGATTATCTGGGAAAAATATATTTTTACAATAATTCTCTGCTCTCACGTATTCTAGGAAAGCGTGAGCTTGCAATTTTTTGATAATGATTAACATTTATTCGCTTAATATAGTCTAAGAACAGCTCGTAGCCAGTTTCCTGATGCAGATGCGAGGTGGATCACCTCCAATGCATATTGTGTATCATCTTGAGGCACTTGTTTTGGATAATTTGGCATTTCTTCAGATGTGTTTTAGCAGCACGATACCATATTGGAGATGCAAAGGACAATATTATGCGAATAACGCTTTTATATATAAGATTTTTATTTATCAGGTTTAATGTTGATCTTCTGTTCAAAAAAGGCCATAGGGCTCTGAAGGCTTCAACTGCTTTTTGGCAGGTTGAGGATATGTGTTTTTGGAAGGTGAGCTTTTTGTCCAACGTCCCTCCAAGATAAATTACTTCATCAACAATATTGATTCCATATCCATCGCAATGTATTTGGCGTGTAGGTCTTCTTTTTGGAGATTTAGTGAATGGGAAAACAATGGCCTGTGTTTTACTACTGTTTAGTTTTATCTTCCATTTTTTAAAGTATTTGTTGCAGGATTTAAGACTTAACTCCATCTTCTTGAGTAGAGCTGAAGTGAGCTTGCTGGACGAAATGAGGGCCGTGTCATCTGCGTAATAGGCTGTATCGACTTCTTTAGGCGGTTTGAAATCCGATGTATACAAAGAGTATAAGGTTGGGGAGAGTATAGAGCCTTGCGGCACCCCCGCTGGGATAGACATAAACGAAGATAAGCTCTTGTTTACCGAGACAGCGAAAGATCTGTTTTCTAAGAAATGAGCAACAATCTTACAAAGATATGAGGGTATATTGGCAGTGACCATTTTATATAACAATCCGTTGTGCCACACGGTGTCGAAAGCTTTCTCTATACCAAGGAGAATTAAGCCAGTGGATTTTCTTTGTTGTATATTGCACAGAATTTTATTTTTAATACGTCCTATTTGGTGGATAGAACTGTGACCTTTTCTGAAACCGAACTGATTTTCTGAAATTATATTCGATTCTGCAGAAAATTCTGATATTCTGGTATGAATAAGCTTTTCGTAAAGTTTACCCAGGTTGCTTAAGAGGCTGATTGGTCTATAGCTGGTTGGATCGTTGGCTGGTTTGTTGGGTTTCTGAATTGCAATTACCTTTGCTTTTTTGAAAGCAGATGGAAAGTAATTATGTTGAAGGCAGCTATTAAACAGGAAAACCAGAAGCTTTAAAGCTTTTTCAGGAAGTTTCTTTAGTAGTATGTTTGGGACTTCATCAAAACCCGGCGATTTGGATTGTTTTAATTGAGCAATCAATAACGACAATTCTTGGGTGGAGGTATAAGCAATGTCCGTAGTAGAAGGATTTTCTGATTTTAAATTTGACGCAGTCGTATTTACTAAGCGATCAATACTGTGCGAGTACTTTAATGTAAGCTCATGTGCTTTTTGAAACGTGATAGCGAGCGTTTGAGCTTTTTCTTTATCGGTGATGAGTTTGGAATCATGGCTTTGCAAATGTTATGGGGACCATAATTTAAAGGGATAAACTTTGATTGTCAGCGCCAATTATGGAGAAAATGCCTCTTTTTGATTGCCAAAATTGCCTCAAGAAACATAGAGCTGACGTCACCGCCACACAGGAGATCGTATTGGTTCTTGAAGCATGGCAAAAAACATCAAATAATCATGCTTCTTCCGGTAGCCGCACACAAATGATCGATTTAACATATTCGCTTGTTCGTTTGGTACAGGTTGAGCCTCCGTTTGAACTGGATCTCAGAATAAAAACGCACACAGATTCCCCCTTCTGCGACTTGCCATACAAATTGACTAAATTGACTAAATCATTTCTAATTATTCTTTTGATCGAAAGATTAAATACTTCCTTATAGACGCTACATTTTTGCCGCAACAGATTATACTCGTTCATATGTTCTTCCCCATGGGTAAAGATATTTCATTTCATTTATTTCATTCATTTATTCATTTCAATCTACTGAGGACTGAACCTTTACAAATCCATTCTTACAATTATGCATAATTGTCCCAATTTTAACACAATAGTGATGTTTTAAAATTTGAGCGACTAAAAAATCTAAATGATTGCATGCATTGTTGCTTAAAATAAGACTCCTCGTAATCACTTCATATAAACCATTATTACGTCTATGGAAATATTCATTAAAAAGTTTATGTTTTCTCAAATTTCTCGTGGGCGCAGTAAAGAGTCAATTCTGCTGTCAATAATATTTTTGATGAATATACGAGTACTAATGTGTTCCACTCTTCGCTGTATCAGAGTATTTTCATTGAGTAACTGACTATGAGTTTCGTACTCGAGCATGTTAAACAAACCATTCAAATTTCGTAAGGCAAACTTTGTAAGTCTTCTTTGAACTCTTTCTATTCGGCATTTACATATGTCATAATTCGGATTCCATATAATATCGCATTCCATATAATATAATACTCTTAATGTGAATGGGTTTTTAGAATTTCTAGCATTTTGTTTCAAGAAACCTAGTTGAGAATTTGCTTTGCTTACAGTGTATTCTAAATGTGGAAAAAATGAAAACTTCAAAGTGCTTCATTACCATTTCTCTGTCGGATATATTATTATAATAATTGTAATTATTTAATACTGGAAATTTTTTATGTGTAATTGTTAAAATTGTACACTTAGCAAAATTTAATTTCACAATATTATAAACACGCTACCACACAAAACTATTAATATCATTCTTAAACACTTCGCAATCATTTACATTTTGAACAATAGAATATAATTTTAAATCGTCAGCAGACATATATCAAGACATTACAAAATTTAAACAAATATCGTTAATAAATAATAAAAATAATAAAATCCGTTGTGGTACAACGAATTTGGCATTTATATATTCTGAAATACAGTTAACAATTTTTATAAATAGCATTCTTTCTGACAAATAAGACCAACCAACCAATCAACTTAACATATTTGAATGAAAACCTAAAGTGTTCAGTTTATAAATTAACACATCGTGCTTAATTTCATCAAATGCTTTAACATCAATTTGTATAAAGCACACCCGTGTGAATCTCACTTTCCAAAGCAGTAATGCAATAATTACAAAAAATGGCTAAATTAGTGACCGTGGATATGCCACGGTAGAAAGCATGTTGATCTGGATTTATGCTATTTTTACAATAGGGAATAATTTATTATTAACCAACTTATCTATCCATTTTAGTACAGCTGATAGTTTGGCAACAGGTCTATAACTGTTGATAAAGTCCTTTTGATCAGATTTAAATATAGGTGAAATGAATAATATCTTCCATTCTTGTAAAAAAGAAAACTGTTGGCAAGGATCTATAAAAATTATAGTAAGAGGTATCGAAATAGCCGTTACATATTTCCTCAAGAATAACCGTGGAAATTTATCATAGCCGGCACTCTTAGACACATCTCAAGATCGCATAGCCTCAAACACTTCACTTACATCAAACTCACCAAATTCAAACAGTTTATACAGGGTGGGCCATAAGGGTGTTGGCGGCTTAAATATTCAATTAAAAAAAAAACTACGAAACATAAAAAAAAATATATTTGTATTTTTAAAAAGTAGAAGCATGGGAATTTTTAAGACTTAAAAATAATGTTGTCCAAATGGCTTCCCTC
>JAHXMU010022861.1:0-10239 GCA_019455685.1 Philornis downsi | reverse complement strand
AATGAAATGAAATGAAATGAAATGAAACGAAATGAAATGAAATGAAATGAAATGAAGTGAAGTGAAGTGAAATGAAATGAAATAAAATAAAATGACAGTAAAAAAAGGACTACATAATAAAATTCTTCAAAAAATCTGTAACACAGCAAAAAAAAAAATAATCAAACCGTTAAATTCGCCGAAGGCGGAAGAAGCAGAACTAATTTTTTGAAGCCAATATCTGATTATCAAATATAGTATTTGTTTGTCTCTAATATACCTTATATCTCGCTAGTTCCATATTGATGCAATATATGATAAACAAAAACTCCTCTATAAGCTGCCATTGGAATGAATTTTGCTAGTGTTTCGCCCGTTTTTTAGCCATTACATCCACAGCAGTAAACTAATACGGTCTTCCCAATGTGGCAACATGCAATATTGTTGAGTATACAAATTGGAAAATGAACACTTGCTGGTTTTTTGTTTTTTTGTTTTCACCATAGCAAATTTCATGAAATATGAATGTTGTATAACCTTTTTTATACCGCCTATTTTTACCTTTTCAGGCAAAATTTAATCAAAAACTCATTTCCTTGACAACAAAAGGTTAACAATGTCTGTCAAAAGGCAAGGAAAAACTTGACAACATAAATGTTGCTTTTTTCCTACCATCAGTTGTTGGCTGTTTTCCTCAGCTGTTGGCATTTCAATTTAAAATGTGAAAATGAGTTTCTCACTCAACCTCCCCCATCGTCTGATATAGTCAATATTGTAATCGGTAATCAACTTCACAATTGAATTATGCATGATAATGTCGGATTAAAATATATATAAAATATCAAAACATATTGAAAGTAATCAACAACACCATTTCAGATCAACGTATTGGTATGGAGAGGAGGGGTATAAACAGCGATTTATTGTGACTTTTAATTTGGACAGCGCGACTAACGTATGAGTGATTGCAATTAATCATACGTATTCAGAACAAAATGTGGCAGAATGACAAATACTCGTATTAATCCGATTACACTTTTTGGATGTTATTTGACAGGGTTTGAATTTGTATTTTAAGATTAACAACACAACACAACTAATGCTTAATGATGCTATAGCAAATTATGGAACTATCGATTGTAACTACGGCTATAACAGTGAAAATAGTCAGTATCAAATCAAAAGAATCACAAAAATGGTATAAATGTAGACTGTAACATAAACAAACTTTTAAAAATATTTGCTGTTGAATGAAACAAACGAAACAAACGCACTGATAGCCACAACACTAAATATTGTTTTATTCTCTACTATTTGCTGTGTTGGTTGTTTCGTACATTAAAAAACAAACTTTATAAGGGTGTAGTTAATTGAAACTAAACTATTTGAATTATGTATAACAATCTGCGTAGAATGCTTATTGGCAATAAAAAAAATTCGCTTAAACACATTTGTTTCAGTAACTAGGATTCCAAATCACCATTAAAACTAAAATTTTAACCCTCTATGGCTGTAATGCCAACAATAATACTGCGCTACAAAATTGCGATTTTTGTTTTTAGTGAGTGTTGCACTAGATAAATATTCTCATTATGCAGCCAGCTATACAACTATATTTTTTTGCTGTAGGTTGGTAAATACGAAGGTGGTCGTAAAACTAGCCGACGTAACAAAGAAGACACATTTTCTTAATTTTTCAACATAATCTCCTATTAACTTCTTCCAGCGATATTCAATAGCTTCTATATCCTGTTTCTAGTAAAAACTGAAAAACTCCTAAAAATAGCCATCAACCGCAGCCTCCACCTTTTCATTGTTGGCAAATCTTTTACCACCAAGTAATTTTTTCAAGTTTGGAAATAGAAAATTGACCGGTGGAACTAAATCTAGCTAATAAGGTGCATGATGAAGCAATTCGAACTTTAATTCAAAATTCGGCTTTATTGCGGTGAAACATCGCCAAACACTCTACTGAAACGTCTTCGCCGACGCTGTTTTTGCTCTATTGCAAGCAAGCGCGGCAACCATCTTGCGCAAAGCTTTGTCATCTTGAAATCTTCGGTCAATACACGATGTATAGCACTTTTTGAAATGAATATCATTTCAGCTAGTTCACGCACTTTCACCGACGATCATCCAATACCACTTTGAGGATTTTCTTAATCGTGTATAAATTGGTCGATCACTACAGTGCTCATCTTGGCAGCTTGTACAGCCTCGTTTAAACTCTGCTACCCAATATTTTACAGTCGCAAACGAATGAGCAGACTCTCACACAGTCAAATCTAGATTGATTTTAATATTGGTTGGACTGAGACCTTTCAAATGGAAATATTGAATTACATAACGCTGACCAATTTTTTCCATGTTTGCAAATTCACTGAGATCGTTTACTTTTAATGGCTCAAATAAAAATACTAAACAACATAGCGCCTTGAAACTTAAATCATATGTTTTATACGACTGCCACTTTTCACCAAAATAAATTTTTTCCAACTACTTGCACCGTCTATACGTCAGAATATACGTCAGGATAGACGGCACCTTGCGGCAAGATTGCGCCAATGCAATCGAAGAAAACAGTGAGCAAAACCTTCACATTTGACCGAACTTGACGGACTTTTTTCGGTCTTGGCTTGGTGAGTGGTGATCTTGGTGAATGGGCTTTGGTTCAAATGTCATAGCCATACACACATGATTCGTCACCAGTTATGACTTTTTTGAGGAAATCTGGATCGTCGTTGACGACGTTCAACACCCCCTGAGCGACGTCCATGCGATGTTGTTTTTGTTTACTTAACATGAGCCGAACGATATGCCAACATCATCAGCAACCTCTCTAATAGTGATTTGACGATTATCCAAAATCATTTTCTTCACTGCTTCAATGTTTTCATCGGTTGTTGGCGTGTTCGGGCGACCAGGACGAGCATCGTCATTGACATCGTCTCGGCCTTCCTTAAACCGGTTATACCACAATAGAACTTGTGTTCTGCTCATAGTACACTCGCCCGAGTAGAAAGCCCCAGTCAGCATTTCAAATGTCCTTGTACATTTAATTTTATTTTTTACACAAAACTTAATACAGTTTCTTTGATCCATTTTTCCGAATAGTAAAAAATCGAAGAGCACACCAAAACACGACAAACCTTTTTATCTGTCAAAAACAAACTGACAATCCAAAATGGCTGATATTGTCAACATATATAACAGACATGGTACCAACATAACAGAAAAAAATGGGAATATCGAACATACCTAACTTAAGATCACACCTAGTACATGTGTGCAAGGCTTTTTAATAAATGAAATTTTCTTTCGTATCTAAAATCAAAATAGTAGAAAGGAATAGATCGAAAAAAATTGTAAATTTTGACTCACGGAACACGGTGAGTCATACTAAAATATAATCTTAATCGCTAAACAGTTCATATCTCTGTATTATGAAAAAGTGATTATAATTATTTTTCTCTAAAAACACCTTTTTGGGCGGAAAATTAGAAACTTCATCCACATTATTGCAATTTGATGTACAGATTTCATTCTATGACACAGACAAATAAATGTGAAAGTATAAAAGCTATCCTCTTGTTACTATCAACTAGGTAAAATTATCCAAACCTGAAATGAATTCGCACGCTAACCACTACGCCGCAAAAACTTCAATGAAAAGTATTACTTTTCGAAGCAAACGGCCGCTAATATCGCTATCTGTTGCTGGCCACATTCAGAATTATTTTCCAATTTTCCAACAATGCTTCATGTGCTCTCTAGCCGCAATTTCAATCGCTATCTTTTTGGACTCGCTTGAATTTTATTTGAGATGTTAATCTATAAATTTAAAACCATTAGAAATATTTCAATGATATACCATTAACACTATCACTTTTGATATGATTCGGATGAAATATTTTTAGGAAAAACCCCATTTCAGTGATTGCCATAATAAAACATGACTAAAACAAGAACTGACTAAAACATAAATCGCCATCAATATCGTCAAATGTAAATGTTATGTTGTATCCCACAAATACTTTTGCCAATCATATTGAACTCATAAATTTACCACACAAATTCCTTTAACATTTCAGCAAAAACAAGACAATTTATTATGAAGCAACAGGTGGGAAGAAAGCAGCATCCTTATGGTTACAAATGCGCCACTGTCAAGAATTCCCGTAAAAAGGAAATGCTCCAAACTGAATGGTGCCGATGACAATTGATACTGATGAAAAATATTAATTTCTTAAGAGGCAGTAGCTCCTTCTCTAGCATTTAATTCTCTTTTTTCTTTAAATTATTAATGAGCAGACATTTAACAGAAACATTAATAGCCAACATATTTTCATACCAAACACTTCAGGCCAAGTAAATGACTCCCTTGCAGTAATCCCTGCTGTTCTTCTGGATAATTAGAAATAGAAGGATTTGACTGCGGTCCTTTTTGGTAAAGGAGATAATTACAAAATAATATTGCTGTGAGCCATTACAAAATCCCAGGAATACCTAGATGACAGAGAGAGAGACTTGCTTATTCTCTATCATTTGTAAGCTAGGGTATAACCATATGGACACCTTTATATTTTAGAATTTACTATTTGTTTAGAAAATTACATGTGCAAATTTAGTAAATTTTCCAAATGTTTTTTGTATTATTTCGCATTAACAGCACATTTTTCACCCTTTTCCACTAACATGCAAATGTTAAACACGCAATGTGCATTTCGAATTGAAATAGAACAAAATGGCAGCAAAAAAGAAAAAAACAAAACCTCTCAAACTAGGTAACAGTTATTAAGAGTAATTATTCATTTTGCAAATACATTAGAAACCTTTCCGGCTGTGGCTACATTCCCTATTTGGAATCTGATAAAGGAGAGTAGAATCGGGGTGGCATATAAAAGAAAACTATGTTGATTTTGCATACGAGTACTTAAATGAATCAAGTATTCTAATAACAGACAACGATAAATGCAGTTCTGGACTGGGCTTTTTTTAAAGCAATGTTCGAAAACATGAAACAGGGTGGCGCAATAGAACGTGCATATTTAAAAAATAGATTAAAAAATAAATACAAAAGGTATGGTTAAAATAAATCTACGGCATTGTAGAGTAATAAATGGAGTTTATTTGTTAAAAATAACATCATCTAAATGGTGACCCTCTCTACGACGGCACTCCTCTAACCGCAAACGAAAATTATTGAAAACTTTCTTCAGTAATACTGGTGTAATGGCTGCCATTTCACCACGGATATTCTCCTTGAGCTGAACGATGTTTCTTGGATTATTACTGTAGACTTTGTGTTTGAGGTATCCCCACAAGAAAAGTCAAGAGGCGTCAAGTCTGGACTACGTGGCGGCCATGGGATCTCACCTCTTTTCCAAATCAGTCTGCCAGGGAACATTTGCTTCACCATCGCCATGGAGTCATTTGGTGTGTGACAGGTAGCTCCATCTTGTTGGAACCAAATTCTGGAATTCACTTTTCTTGAACTTTCAATTTCTGGAGCCAAAAATCCGTCCAACATCTCAACATAGCGTTCCGTATTAACCGTGACGTTTTGGCTCCGCGCATTTTCGAAGAAAAAAGGACCAATTATTCCTCTGCCAGAGATTGCTGATTGCTTTAGGACTATGCAACGGTTTCTGGTGTTTGATTTTGGGATTTTCACTGTTCCAGTAATGACAATTTCGACGGTTTACGAACCCATTCATAAGGAAATTAGCCTCGTCAGAGAAAAGGATATTGTTCAAATTGGAAAATCGATTAAGCATTTCATTAGCAAATGCGAACCTTGCTATGAAGTCAGACTCTTTCAATTCTTGTGTTAATTGCAGCTTATATGGATGCAGTTTAAGATCCAATGTTAAAATTCGTTGCAAACTTCGTCGCGATAATTGTAAGACAGACGATCTCTTGCGAGACGACATTTGTGGATTTCCTCGTACTGACTCCATAACTCTCTCAACATTGTCTTCGGTCCTACATGTTCTTGGGCGACCATTTGTTTGTGGTTTAAATGTTGAACCGGTCTCTTCAAAACGTTTTACCCACATTTTAATTAAATTAGCACTCGGAGCCTCACTAATTCGCCGTAGTCCATATTCAGCACAATATAGTCGTCTAGTAGCAATATATGAACGAGAGTTCTCGTAAAATGCGCGACGCTTCCCGTCGAAGTGATTCATAGGGACTAAAACTCCATGAACCCGCCAACCCAACGATGTAGGTGCCCCCCCGCCCGCGCCTTTTCTACCCCGCAAAAAAAGATGATGCAATATGCACGTTCTATTGCGCCACCCTGTATAATAAATAAATAAATTTGGAAAATAAAAAAAAATATATATATAATATCAATTTTTCGGTTTTAAAAGTAAAGTTAAATAAAACACACATAAAGCTAGGATTTCGATTAAACTTTTATTTCATGATAATACTTGAACCTTCCCATTATGTACGAAATACAATGTCGTTTAAATCACCGCCTCTGGATTGGTTGCACAAGTGGATAATTCTGAGTTAGTTTTCGACCCCATTTTCACACATTTTGGGGCGGTATTTCAGCGATAACTTGTCGAATACTAGTTTTCAAATGCTACAAAGTTTGGGGATTATCTACGTAAACGCGGTCTTTGACGTTGTATCTACTGGGGGTTGAGTGATATAGTACGTTGTAATTTTGACCCTTCTTAATTTTTTAAATAACGCCCGAAAATAGGTTATGAAAAATAGCCCAAAAATCAGAGAAAGGTGACCTATATATACAGGGTTGCCCATATTCGACGGACCCATGTTTTTTAAAAAAAAATCAAAGAAAAAAATAAAAATTTGGCGGTTGGCAATCTTATTCATTTAATTTGTTCCAAGTAGATTTGTTTACATCAATTTTTGAATATGATATCTCCCAAATGGCCGCCTCTGGCGTTGATGGCGTATTGTGCCCTTTTTGCAGCATTTTCCATCGTTTTCGCCCACATTTCGGCCGGAATAGCGGCTATTTCTTCACGAATGTTGTCCTTGAGCTCTTCTACGGTCCTTGGCTTGTTAACGTAAACCTTTGACTTCAAATGTCCCCACAAGAAGAAGTCAGCGGGCGTCAAATCGGGCGAACGCGGTGGCCAGTCCAAATCCCCACTTTTCGACATCAAACGGCCCGGAAACAAATTCTTCAGAAAATCGATTGTTATGCGACTTGTGTGCGGTGGAGCGCCGTCTTGTTGAAACCAGAACTGCCTCATACGCTTTCGACGAATAATTGGCATCACAAAATTGGTCATCATGTCGCGATAACGCTCCTGGTTGATGGTAACAGCATGGCCATTTTCGTTTTGGAAGAAAAACGGCCCAATGACCGTTTTCGCACTAACGCCGCACCAAACTGTGACTTTTTCGTCATGAAGAGGCAATTCTTGAATCTCCTGAGGATTTTCAGTGGCGTAAATACGGCAATTTTGCTTATTTACGGTCCCATTCAATGTGAAATGGGCTTCATCGGACATGATAATTTTGTTCCAAAATTGCTCGTCATCATCGGCCATTTCGATGACTCGTTGGGCCCATTTCAATCGACGAGGCTTGTCCGCAGGCAACAATCTTTGCGTCAATTGAATTTTGTACGGGAACAAATGCAAATCAACGCGAATAATCCGTTGTAAAGTGGACCGAGCCATGCCCAACTGCTGAGAACGGCGTTTTTGGGATGTTCTTGGGGACCTCTCAACACTGGCTCGTACGGCAGCGATATTCTCGGCCGATCGCCTTGGTCGACTTTTATTTGGCCTCTTCGGATTAGAAAGAGCCTCACCAGTCGAAAATTTTTCGTATAAACGCTTAATGGTGTTCTTAGAAGGTGCACTTCTCACATTTTTTAATATTTTAAAAGCACGTTGAGTTTTCACAATTGACTTCTTCTGTTGAATGTAAATTTCAACTATTTCAGAGCGCTCGCGTGGCGTGTATTGTTCCATGGTAAAAATCTGCTTGGACTGACGCTTCAAACACGGTATGTCATTAAGCGATCTGACATCTCTGTCAAAAGTTATGGCGTTGCCAGATGGGTCCGTCGAATATGGGCAACCCTGTATATATGAAATTTCGCTCAAATTAGAATGAACAAATTTTGGTCGATTTAAAAAAAAATCTTATTTACACAGGGTTATCCATTTAGTGGTTTCAAAACTGCCGGTCTAGCAAGGCATTTAGTGGCATTTATTTAGTGAAAGGTTTGTAATTTACGAATATGGATCGTTTGACTGTCAAAGAAAACGTAAAAATAATTAAAACTTACTGCAAAAGTAGTGATTCAAACGTGCGATTTTAATCGAACAAAAGTTTCTTTAACGATGAAGCTCATTTCTCATGAACTCGGGCTTAGAGAATCCAGAAGTGATTGTGAAAAAGCCATCGCATCGAAAAAAAAGTGACAGAAAATGAAAAATTACTGAAAAAAAAATGAGAATGAAGCTGGAGAAACCTCAAAAGGATCCACCCTTCCAACCAATCCAGAGCTGGTCATTTAAATGACGTTGTAGTTCGTACATAATGCAAGGTCCAAGCATTGTAATGAAATAAAAGTTTCATCGAAATCATAGCTTTATGTGTGTTTTATTTAACTTTACTTTTCAAACCGGAAAATGGATAACCCTATATAAATATAGAAAGCACGGATGCCGATAGAGCAATCACCGGTGGCGACATTTTTTTCAAAAACATCGTACACATTTTTTTTTAAGTTTGTTTTACTTGTAATTCTCTTAATTTTTATGTAAACTGATGTTTTAATGCGGAAATGCTGCGATAATCTGAACATAATAATTTACACACTGTAGTATGTGAGTGTAATTTCTCTAAGTGTATATTCTAGAAAGATCATCAAAACCGCTTCCAGAACATTCAAATATGATATATGTAATCTCTTTCCCTCTTTATTTGCTTATACGATTGTTCTAGAGTTACGTTTACGACAGTAAGTTATGTTTGTTCCTTTCACTCCCATTATATAGTCTATTGTTATCTCCTTTTCACTTGCTATGTAAATAAGAACATTCTAGAATTAAGTCTATGATAAACAACACTATTCTGTAAATATGTTTGTCTTTGTTGCACCCATTATGTAAATATGCGTTCTCTCTGAAATATCGTAGCATTTTCTGGAATAAGTCGTTTTAGTATAAATAGAGCAACTTTGTACATTTTGATGATTTAGTAAAGTTGACGTTAATGTGGAAATACGTTCCACGATACCAAAATACATAATTTATCAACCAGCAAAACATATCTTGAAATTGCAAGTTTATATTAGGTGCACAACTAAGGTCTCGCTGTTTTTTTTTTTTTTTTATAAAAATTCAACTTTATTATGAAAACATGTTTACAAATGATTTATTGAAAGTATTAGCCATCACGGTAAAACTGTTCATCTTTTGAAGCTATCCACGAATCTGGAATTGATGTCGTCATATGAGTGGAACTGCTAGTCAACCAGACCGTGTGCCATCGAACGGAACAAGTAATAATCGGACGATGTAATATCTGGAGAATATGGCGAATGGGGTAAGACTTCCCATTTCAGCGTTTCCAGGTAGGTTTTAACGGGCTTGGCCACGTTAGGCCGGGCGTTGACGTGCTGAAAAATCAATCATCGTATTGAGGGGGTTTCTTGCGCAGAGCTCGACTAAATCGCATTAATTGGAGTCGATACCGATACCCCAGTGATGGTCCCACCAAATACAGAGCATAACCTTCGCAGCGTGAATATTCGGCCGAGGTTATGACGTAGAAGAATGACCGAGCAGTCTCTATGGTTTTCTTTTCTTTGGATTGCTGTAATCAATCCATTTTTCATCACCCGTTACTAGACGATAAAGAAAACCCTTCCTTTTTGGTCGCTGAAGCACTTGTTCACAGGCGAAAAAACGTCGCTCAACGTCCTTTGGCTTCAACTCATAAGGAAGCAAATTTCGTTGCTTTTGAATCATTCCCAACATATGCAATCACTTGGAAATGACGTGGCCAGTAACTCCTAATACCGAAGCAAAATCTACGTGCATTTGACACGGATCCTCATTAAACAATGCCGTCAATTCTGTGTCTTCGAAGGTTTTTCGTCTTCCTACACACGAACGATTGTCAACATCAAAATCACCGTCTTTAAAGCGACGGAACCAATCTTGACACGTTGTTCCACTTAAAGCAGCAACTCCGTAAATGCTTTGAAGCTCTTCATGAGCTTTAGCCGCTATTTTCTTCGATTGAAAG
>JAHXMU010022860.1:0-25381 GCA_019455685.1 Philornis downsi | reverse complement strand
GACAATTCGCCGAAGTGAGCAATAGCACGATAAACGAACATTCTTGACTCGATTCTCTTTAACGCCCCACTCCATGTTAATAGATTGCGAACTGAAACCAAACTGACTAGTATTCTTCACTAATCAGTGCATGTGTTCTAAAAAAAAAGTTAACGGTTCTATTCCCGCAAGAAGTTTTGACGATAAGCGCTGGAAATTGTGTAACAGAACATATGGCAGGACTAGGTAATATGTATAAAATATATAAATACTAGCTGACCCGGCAAACGTTGTTTTGCCTTCAAAGATTCAATGTTAATGTGGTAAAAAAAATTAATTGCAAAAATCTCATCTCCAACGCCATCTATCACTTCAAATAAAACCTTTTAAACCTTCCGGAATACTCTACCAATAATTTAAGACCAAAATGAGCATAATCGGTCCAACCGTTCTCGAGCTTTAGCGAGACTAACGCACAGCAATTGATTTATATATATATAGATATTTAAAATATATAATATTTGGCAACAAGTTTCACGTGTACGCTAACTACAATACATAATTTCAAGTAAATATATTAACAATTGAGTTCTGTTAATTAATTCGTTAGGAGTTCATAATTTTTTGAAAACATTGTAATTACATAAGAGGCATATGCAAATTTTGTTTTAAGTAATCCTTCACATTCTTTTTAAATGTAGAAATATCATTTACATTTTTAATGCTCATTGGTAAATTATTGTATTCGAAACTACCCAAATATTCTATACGCTGTTTAATCTGCACCTCACAACTTTCAAATATTACAATTTCTTGTGCAAAAATTAGTTTGATTTTGTGAAAATTCAATCATTCTGCATCCGATTTTATTTAAAGATTTATATACTCGTACATACAAACAAGCTGATGCAGATGTATTCCACGGATAGGCAATACAGGAACGTTTATATCCTCATAGAGCGGTAAGGTTGCGTATGCGATGGGTAAATCAAAAATATTTTTAATTTCCTTATTCTGCATGCGCTGTAAACTTTTTAAAGCAACAGTATTTTTGTGACCATATTCGATTGTCAAATAATTTAAATGACTTTGAACGAGTGGGTTGAAAACAAGAAGCGTAGTTTTTCTATTCAAAATGTATTTTAATTTATATAAAATGCCAATAGCAGGAGCAATTTTATTCTTAACATTGGTGATATGACTTTCCCAGGTTAAATTACTTTGTAATGTCACACCCAGGTACTTCACTTCAGAAACTTCCATGATTGCCATACCATCGACAAAAATATTGAAATTATTTTCCATTTCATGCAAGCGTGGTCTAAATCCAGCTAGTTTAGCTTTGATTGCGTACTAATTTGTTAATTCCCACAAACTCAAAAATTAATGATACGTCTCTCTCCATCATGGTTTTTAAAGCCAGATCATATTTATATGGATAAAATAAACATATATCATCTGCAAACATACACAACTTCAAATTAATTAAATCATTTAAATAAATAGAAAACAGAAGTGGTCCCAAGGCACTAACTTGCGGCACTCCTGATTTTACATCAACTAATTCACTCTTTGCCTTACAAATTTGTACATATTGTTTTCTGACATATAAATAGCTTTTCAAGAGTTGTAATTCCTTGCCGACAATTATGATAGTTTTTCCAGCAGTATATCATGATCCACAAGATCAAATGCCTTAGAAAAATCTAAAAACAAGCCTGCAACGCCATTAAAACCACTATCCAAACCATCACAAATAAAGTTTACCACATTGATCACAGCTTCCTCCGTTCCACATGCTTTTCAAATCTTCCGGCTCGGAGGACCGTGAAGAAAGTATTTGCTTTTCCTTTTATGATGGCGCGATATCAAAGTCAAGAAATGTTGACTCTTTAAATCGATGCTGGGAAATATACTTTTGAGGGTGAGGGAAATAAAAGAGTTTCGATTCGAGTACAAAAACTTACATAGTTTTATTGAATATTCTCAGTAGTGGCTTAACAGACGATGTTGTCGTGAAGATGGTTCAGGGGAAAAAAGAGGACGAGGCCAAGTTGTTAGCCAGCACGAAGACTATAGTCTTTTTTGTTTTTTTTTTTTTTAGAAAAAATGACAGTTTAACTTCGAAATTACTATTTAGAATAGTTGCCAGCTAGTTAAGTAATTTAACTGTTATACACTTGTACAAGTAATAGCTACCAAATACATAAAATTCAATAAATTCATTTCCGTTATACAAATTTAAATTAGAAATTCATTCGCTTAAAAATATAAAAAGATATGAAAAGAAATATGCATATTAATTCAATAAATAACGAAACCACGCTAAACACTGGTATTTGTACATATATTCATTTTGATTTAAGTAATCCAACAACTTCTTATGCAATAATTTTTCAAAAATTTTATCTATTACAGACAAAATTGCAATAGGACGATACTCTTCCACAGACACAGCTTTCGAAATTTTCGGAATAGGAATAATTTTACTAATTTTGCGCTTGCAATTATTCTATTAAATATGTTCATTAATGCGGGAGACAAATATTTACTACATTGAACTACTATTTTTGACATAATACCATCATATCCCGGCGCTGCATTAATATTAAGATCATTAATAACGTCAATAACCTCATTTTCATTAAATGAATCTAGCGAAAACTTACTTGATTTCCTCCTCAAAATCCTTAATATATTGCAATTATCATCGACAAATATCATAATTTCTTGCTTCAATCTGTCCACGGACCCTATAAAATACTGATTTAAACGATCAGCTTTCTCCTGATCACAAACAACTTTTCGTCCATCTTCTGTAATAATCTGTACTTCTTTATTTGTACTACGTCCCAAAACAGTGTTAAAAAAAATTCCAAAATTTTTTCGAATCATTATTAACTTTATTCAGATTGTCAAAATAATAATTGTTCCCAGACTCCGCACTAGCTACCTTGATTACTTTACTATTAGCTGTTACTATTAACATTAGTTGTCCTGCTTGCAAAGACGTCATAAATCGGAACCGATTATGACTTTGGGGTAGGAAAACAATGCTTCTGTATTTGAAAGTGTGGAAAAATGTACGTTTTCATTAAGAAAGTGCGTATTATGATAAACAAATTGACACTACTATTTAGAACTACTCCCGGATGTTTCTTCCAAAATAGAAATGAATTCAAATATTTATACATGTGTATATACAGTGTCGTTCACTTGAATACCACCCCCCTTTAAATACTTTTCTAAGCTCGATTTTTTCCAAAATAATAATTATAACGAATTGGCTGGTTGTGCTTTTATAAATCATATTTCACGTATTTGCTGTAATCCTATAACATAAATTTTCTTTCATTTTAATGATTTAAGCACTAAAACATTAAACACAAAAAAAGTCAGAAATTCAATTTTCGTTTTTGGTTCATTTGAATAGCTCCCCCTTACGAAAATTAGATTATACACGAAACCATTAATTCCAAATTAAAGTTAAAGGGTGTCCCACCAAGAACGCAAGATTTAAATAAAACATAGATATTTAAAAAAATCGTAAAACTTTATTATATCGTAAAGTAGACAGAATGAGGTTATGTATGGAACAACACATCGGGCAGATGGCCGCCGCGGCTTTGCTAGCACACTCGCGATCTTTTAATGAATTTTTCAATGACCGTTTTGCATAAATGCTGCGATGTTTCATTAATGCAGCGTCCAGTTTCCTCCTTTAAGACTTGAGTCGTCGTCGGCTTATTCGCGTAAACCATCGACTTCAAAAAACCCCAAAGAAAAAAGTCTAATGGTGTTAAATCTCACGATCTAGGCGGCCAATTCTGGTCTCCAAAACGCGAAATAACTTGACCGGGAAATGACTGATGCAGCAATTGAATTGTTTCCCTGGCTGTATGGCATGTGGCGCCGTCTTGTTGAAACCACATGCCCTCCGCACTCATTTCTTTAATTCCAATGATTCCTCCAGCCCAAAATCCACACCACACAGTGACACGTTGAGGATGCATTTGCTTCTCGTGAATCACTCGAGGATTTTCTTCACCCCAAATGTGACAATTCTGCCCATTGACGAAGCCATCAAGATGGAAATGGGCCCCGTCACTAAAGATGATTTTATCGGCAAAATCAGCATTTTCATGTTGTCTCTCCAATACCCAATTAACGAACTCCCTTCGCTGTCCATGGTCAGCTGGCTTCAGTTCCTGAGTCAATTGAACTTTGTATGCATGAAGATGCAAATCTTTCGTCAAAATTCGCTGCATATTTGCTGAGCTCGGTGTTGAATTGAGGTGGATGCAGTTTGAGCGACATCATCACGTACAGCTGCAAAATTTTCGGTCGATCTACCTGGTCGAAGGCGCGTTGTTGTCTTTACATCACCAACAGACCCAGTTATGGCAAATTTATCCATTAATCTCTTTACAGTTGACTCTTTTGGAGCATTATTGTGATCCTAAATTGATCGCATTTGCGAACTGTAGACGCAAAACTTTCACCATTTTGCTAAAACAATTTCACAATGAGAATGCGTTGTTCATTCGTGTAGCGCTCCATTTCTACTAACCTCGTGCCTTCTACTAGCAAACAATAACGATTGTTCAAATGTCAAACAATGATATTTCGAATGGCGCCAAATTTAAATCTTGCGTTCCTGTTGGAACACCCTTTATTATTGTTTGCTTACATCTAATTTAAAAATAAGTATTTTAAGTAAAACGTAATAGTGGCTGCTTCTGCCCTGGTTGAGAATACGTTCACATATTCTGTTCGGTAAATAATCGTATAGTTTTTTGATTAGGTCCAGCGAAATACACGATCAGGCCTGTTTCATTCCATTAATGAGTCCACTTTTGCTTGACTATTGCTTGCCTGATTCGTACACCTTCCGTACTAGCCATCTCCAGACGTTTTCAATAATGTTTAAGTCGGGGGAGTAAGGCGGTCAGTTCATAACCTCAAGATTTTGGCTTTTAATCCATGATTTGACGACCTTTGCTTGCTGTATGGATTGGCGCGCTGTCATGCTGGAATTCTCATTCCAAATCTCCGAAAACATGTTTAACTTCAGGAAAAGCCTTTTTCAGTACGGCTTTGTATAAAGTCGCATTCATTTTTGAAGAGAGAAACTGGAGCTGTATTGTGCAATAATAAGAGATCGCACCCCATACCATAACTCAACCTTCCCGAATGTGTAATCGATTGAGTAGGAGTTCCTTTTTTCGAAGATCGTGAAAGTAGTAATTATATCCATCAGGACCCCTAAATTAAATTTTTTTCCGTCGGAAAATAGAATTTTATTTCACTCTCTACTCCAAGTCATAGTCGTACGATAAAAAGTATGGCGACGTTCCTTACGGAGATTGTTTAGTGGTGGTTTATTTTTAAGTCTCAAGCGTTGCAAGTGTGCTGCTTTGAAAATAACTCTTTTTACCGTTGATAAACTTGCACTTACGCCAGCTTTTTCCTTGATTTTGGCAACAGAGTCGTGTGAATTTGAGGCATATCTCAGAATAGCCCTCTTGTCTGCAGCTGTAATAGCACTTGCTGTTCGACCTCTCATATAATCTCCATAGCCTTCGGTATCACGTAAATACGAGGTGTGATCAAAAAAATAATCATTATTATCAAATTTCGTGAGTTACGTATGTTCGATTTTCGCATTTTTCCTCCGTTATGTTGGTACACATGTCTGTTATATATGTTGACAATATCAGTCATTTTGGATTGTCAGTTTGTTTTTGTTAGATAAAAAGGTTAGTCGTAGTAGTAGTAGTTTGGTGCGCTCTTTGAGTTTTTACTATTCGAAAAAATGATCGATCCAAGAAACTGTATGAAGTTTTGTGTAAAAAATGAAATTAAATGTGCAAGGACATTTGAAATGTTGACTGTGGCGTTTGGCGAGTCCACTATGAGCAGAACACAAGTTCAATGTGTGGTATAACCGGTTTAAGGAAGGCCGAGAAGATGTCAATGACGATGCTCGTCCTGGTCGCCCGAGCACGTCAACAACCGATGAAAACATTAAAGCAGTGAAGAAAATGATTTTGGATAATCATCGAATCACTATTAAAGAGGTTGCTGATGATGTTGGCATATCGTTCGGCTCATGCCGAACAATTTTTACGGATGTTTTAGGCATGAAACGTGCAGCAGTGAAGATTGTTCCAAAATTGCTAAATTTTGAGCAAAAACAACGTCCCATGGACATCGCTCAGGAGCTGTTGAACGTCGTCAACGACGATCCAGATTTCCTTAAAAAAGGTCATAACTGGTGACGAATCATGGGTGTATGGCTATTACATTGAAACCAAAGCCCAATCATCCCAATGGAAGTGTCCAGAAGAGCCAAGACCGAAAAAAGCACGTCAAGTTCGGTCAAATGTGAAGGTTTTGCTCACTGTTTTCTTCGATTGCAATGGCGTGATGCATTATGAATTCTTGCCACAAGGTCATACGGTCAATAAGGAATACTACCTTGAAGTTATGCGCCGTTTGCGCGAAGCAATTCGTCAGAAACGCACAGAATTGTGGAAAAACCAATCATAGATTTTGCACCATGATAACGCACAAGCATCGATATGTGAGCTGGTGCGACAATTCGTCAGAAACGCGCAGAATTGTGGAAAAACCTAATCACGAATTTTGCACCATGATAACGCACCAGCTCACACATCGATGCTTGTGCGTGAGTTTTTGGCCAAAAACAAAACCGCAATCATGCCTCAACCACTGTATTCACCGGACTTGGCCCCCGCTGACTTTTTCCTCTTCCCAAAACTGAAGACACCGATTAAAGGAAAGCGTTTTGCTACAATTAAGGAGATAAAAAAAAATCGAAACAGGAGCTGTTGGCTATACCAAAAAGCGGGTTTCAGAAGTGTTTCGAGGAGTGGAAAAAACGCTGTCATAAGTGTGTTATATCTGAGGGCGATTACTTTGAAGGGAACAAGATAGTTATTGATGAATAAATTAATACTTTATGAAAAATTGAAAATAACGGTTATTTTCTGATCACACTTTGATATATGTAACTTTGCGACTTCTATTAGTTTTACTGGCTATTTGATGAATAGAAACCACACTCCTTGTAGGTTTTGTGAAGTGTACTTTTGAATAGTAGTCACTATTGTTAAATGATTAGGAGGGTCGCTATTCAAGTGAGCGGCAGTGTACTCGTATGTATTTAATGGCCAAATATATATACGATATATATTTATGTACATACATACATATATATCCGCATAAAAAACTATAAAACTATTTCGAAAAGCATTGTTGTTTCTCGAATGTGTAGAATGTTCGAAGATAACAACAGAGAAATCAAATTAATTTCTGAATTTTGTCTCATTTGGCGTCAAAAATATTTCCATACATTTCGTTTGCGTCAAAAGTGTTTACATAGTATTAAAAACTAGTTTATTACTCACACAAGTTATAGCATTATAAGAAAGTTAACTACTATTCGTTTTCACTACCTCTAACATCGACAATTGCTTGGAATCTGGCAGGAAGTGATTCAATTAAATTATGAAGGAACGGAATAGTTAAGTCTGCCCATATTTTTTTAACTTCATTAGTTGTATTATGCCGGTTCCGATCTTTATTAACGGTCTGTGATAGTTTCATAAAAGCGTAAACATTTTCAATGAGGTTGAGATCCGGACTTTCGAGTGGCCAAGGTGGAACCGTCTAATTAACATCGCTTAAAAGTTTTGTAGCCAACCATCCTTTGGGACAGGGAGCATTCATGTCATGTTGCAAAATCGTTTCGGTGGTAGGAAAGAGATTGTTGGCCTAAGGAAATACAGGGTGGCACGCCAATTACAATACGATAAGAAATTCAATCAATTTTTTTTAATCAATGTATTTTATTCATTTTATTCTTTTTTTCATCTTATGGAAAACTTAATTTTTTTTTTTTATATAACTAATTAATTTTGATTTTTGATTGACAGACCTTAAATGAGCTTCGTGTTCATTGCGCATATGCGAACCTGATAAGAAAATTATTCATTACGGCCTGAAGGATTGAAGTCGCCTCAGTTATTGTTTTAATGGGCTGCTTCAATTCAGACAATTCCTTGATCTCGTATATATCTTGCTTGACATAAAGCCATAACAACAAATCTGGTGCATTCAGGTCAGGTAACCTTGGGGGTCAGCGGAAAGTGAAGTTTTTGGATATTAATTTGTTTGCAAATTTTTGTTGGAGCTCCACCATATTCGGTCTGGCTCTATCTTACTGGAACGAGATGCTGTTAAAACAGTTCTGGTTAAAAAAAACTACTTCACAATCTTTAAATACCGAGGATCTCCATTGACAGTTGACGGTAGCACGATTTGTGCGTCACCCTGTACTTTCGACTATGGCCGCATATAATATAATAGGTGAGATATTCAGAATCCATTCTCAATCGCTGAATTTTGGATATCTCAGTTATAGTGATTATTAAGCTGGGATCTTACTAAAACAGTGATTACAATCGGAAGTAAAGGGTGATTTTTTAATCGCATAAAATCGAAATAAACACTCAAATTTGCATTATATATTAAAATTTTTAATTGAAATCGATTAATTGTCTTTGCCATTTAATTTTTAAAGATAATTTCATGTAAATGTTGTCCGCGGCTCTGTCTTAAAATGTCCATGCGGAAGGTCCATTTTTTCGTCACTTTTTCAAGCATTTCGGTCTGTATTCCATGAATAACGCATGTTATGTTATCCTGTAAGGCTTCAATAGTGTTCGGCTTGTCCACATAGAATAACGACTTGGCATAACCCCACTAGAAATAATCAAGAGGCGTTAAATCGTAAGATCTTGGGGGCCAACTCACAGGGACAAATCGAGAGATAAGCTGCTGATTAAATTCATCTCTCAATATATCAGCAACATAGCAGTGTTTCATGTTGCATCGTCCTGATGAAACCACATGTCAACCAAGTTCAACTTAGCCAATTGGGGCAAAAAAAATCGCGTATCATGGCTCGATATCGTTCGTTTGAGGGAAAGCCTGCTTTATTGATTTTCATGTTATCGGTCGATTGCGGCTTTGTGGAGTAGGATACCGAGATTTTAGACAACTCCACATGAAACAGTCTACCAGGGTCAAATCGCACGATCTTGTTGTTCAATTCACATCATCTCCTCGATAATAATTATAGCCTCAAACCAGGCATGCAGGATGCCCATTGTAGTGTTCGCTATATGCTATGTAGCGCTATTCTACTGGAACCACATGTCATTGATCTACAGCACCCGCCGTTGGCGATGGTGGCCTCTGCAACGCCATTTTCCAAAAAGTACAAGTCAGAGCAAACAGCAACTTTTTGTGGATGCGCTCCCACTTAGTGAGCAATGTGCGGGTTGGGGTGGGTGGGTACTATATACGACAATTTTTTTTTTGTTAACCTAGCCATTCACCCAAAAATTGGGGTTCTCTTCCAAACGCTGTGAAGTCCAGTCCGAGAATAAAAGCTGTTGTCTAAGGTTATTAATTTTGAGTACGGCTGCAGGTCCAAATACTGACGCAAAATTCACCAAATTGATATCAGTGAAAGTTTGAGTCTTTGTGCACCACGAGGAATCGACTGCATTGGATTCTGCTACACTTTTTACTTGGTTGGCGGCGATGATCTCGATAAATCTGACATTCCTTCGACGTAAAGATGTTGTCTGATTATTTACTGAACCGTTCGTCTCTAAAAGCTTCCAAAACTTCGGAGAATCCACTTTGATAAGTCATCGAATCTACGATAAAATGGACGCAACACTTATTTTGATAATAAAGTTATTTATCGCTACTCTATCGTGTAACTTGACATTAAGATTTGGCGTCAGTAATTGAATCATAAACAAAAAATTTTATAGCGCAATGGCGAAACTTTGGTCTGCATAATGACGAAATTTTTATTTCGAACCATCAAACCAATACAACACATAACACATAACCCAAATGAATGTTGGCAAAAGGATATTGTGTGAGGATGTACGCAAGTCTGTTCAACTGGTTAGAAAATGGACAACCGTAATCCTGAGTTGGGTTAACAAGATTTTGGAATGGTGTCTTCGCCATTAGTCGATGCAGGTCAAACGTGGTGGAAAAGTTAGTATACGCGAAAATTGTTCGCACTATCCCTAGTCCATACCCCGATGCAGCCACCTATTATTATTTGAGCGGCCGTCACGATAGGTCTGACGGCGTTCATCGCGATATGTCGAGTATTGGGCAACTCTGGTAGATGCTTCGCAAATTGTGACGTTAGGAATGATCGTTGAACTGTAGGTCTCATTGAATGTGTCTGTAATGAAATGCATGTAAGCAGATTTTGGAATGGTGCCTTCGTCGTTCTTAGTCGATGCAGGTCAAACTTGGGGTGTAGTACACGCGAAAATCGTTAGCACAATCCCTGGTTCATACCCCATTGCCCCATTGTAGCTCTTTTCATTATTTCGGTGGCGTTCGCATTATTACCGATATATCTGACGAACATTTCGAGTAATCGAGAACTCGAATTGTAGGCATCATTGGATGAGTCTGAAAATAGAATGTGTGTAAGCAGATTTTGGAATGGTGCCTTCGTCATTGTTAATCCATACAGTCCAAACGTGACAAGATGGTTAATACATGCGCCAATCGTTCACACAATCCCTGGTTCAAACCCTCAATACTGCCGCCTATAATTATTTGAACGGCATTTACCTCGATGTGCCTGATGAACACTTTGGGTAGTCGAGGAATCGATAATTCTAGCAAATGCTTTTCAAGATGTGACATTCGAAACGGTCCGTAAGCGGCAGGTCCCATTGAGTGAGTGTGAAAACAGAATGCGTATAAGCCCACTGAATGTGAGAAACTCTCTCCCATTTCATTCATGGTAAGCAATAGAAGTTGTTTTTGTAATCTATGCAGGAAAAATTATTCTGTTTCTCTTTTCCACTAGAGGAGGTGCTTGATGACCGAATACACAAAAATTTACTTTAAAATTATTCAATAGTTAATTTATTCAATTATTCCTTTATTCAATTATCTAATTACTCGAAATGGAAATATTAAAATCGCGTGACACATTTTAAACGTTGTTGATTGAAGTCATTTTACGTTAAACAATTTGTCTGCAACCCTCACGGCGCTGGCATTGCAAGCGTAGATCCATCGATCACTGTCCCCCATAAAGGGGCCTGTGGCCCATTAAGTTTACAATTAGATTTTTATCCATTTATCGTTTTGAAGTAAAGTTAAATAAAACACATATAAAGCTATTATTTCGTTGAAACTTTTATTTCATTATAATGTTTGGAATACAATACAACGAAATACAGTGTCATTTAAGTGACCTTCTCTGGATTGGTTGCAGCAGTGGATACTTTTGTGGTGGTTCTTCCAGCGCCATTTCAAAAAAAAAAAAAAAAAAAAAATACGGCCCAATGACACCTTCAGACTATAATGCTCACCAAACAGTCACTTCTTCCGGATGCAATGGCTTTTTCACCATCACTTTAGGGTTCTCCGAGCCCCATATGTGACAATTTTGATTGTTGACGTAGCCACCGAGTGAGAAATGAGCTTCATTGCTTTAGAAAATTTTGTTCAATTGAAAGCTCACGTTTGAATTACCACTTTTGTAGTAAATTTTAACTATTTTTAAGCGTTCTTCGGTTGTTAAACACGATCGATATTCGTGAATGGCAAACTTTTTACTAAATAAGTAACACTTCAGATGATAGGTATTTAACAGCTGACAGTCTTGCCAGACTGGCGGTTTTGAAACCACCAAATGGATAACCCTATATTTCCCTATAGCTATTTGGTGTTCATTTTTTGGTCTCGCTTTATGGTATGCGGATTTCAATGTAATCTCTAAAATGTTTCATTTTCTTTTTGTTTTGCTTGAAAATTGTTTGATTAATCTTGACCTCGCTCAAATGGAAAGAAATGGCTTTTCGAATAAAAATTATCAAAATCATATAAGCGCTATAAAATTTGCTCGTTAACTATGCGATAATAGATTTTTATGGCTTTATAAGAAGTAGATAGAAAACGAATGCGCAACAGATGGTGCTGGATGTGCGTAAATGTTGTGATAACCGCACTCGTATAAAATAAGCAGCCTTATCTTAGATTAATATCAGCACTGTTTTTGTTGCTTCCTTAATAAAAGAGCAGCTGTGGCACAAAATTGGTGTTCAATTCTGAAATTGTAGAGTTAAAATATTATTTGGAATATTGGGCGCCGCAAATTGATTTAAAACAATTTTGCTTTGGAAATATTATAAGGTGTAGCACAAGAACATTGAAGACTTTATTTAGCACAGTTAGAATGATCCGATTTAGGTGAAATTTGCACTGTTTTATTCCATAATTCATTGACATTTTAAAAGTAATTCTGTTATGTCTCTTTCATACAAATCCTTTCCCCTATTAGCAAAAAACTGGGGTAGTCGATTTCCAGAAACTTCATTTAAGGCTAGTTTTTTTTACCAGCAAAATAGACTGGAGCGGCTAGTAATCATTTGATGCCAGATTCCGCAGCTTCTGGTGATTCACTATCGATGTGTGCGGCGTGGCTTTCTGTTGAAGGAACGCAATTCTTCTTCTATTGGTCAGAGTTAACCAAAATTAGGTGATTGAAAGTCTTACCAAACCCTTAGCAAAATCTTTCTGCTCGTTAATTCTGGCTTGGCTGCCGTTTACACCGGTTCACCGCAATTCATTCAAGGCCGTTTTCGCTTGACGCTGCTAAAAGTAACTCACTTTTCACCACCCTCTTCGAAAACGGCTTGATTATGTTGCAATTTAGCTGTGATTCGCAGATGGAAATTCAGTTTTTGAGATTTATTTGTTACATGTGGCAACTATACATCGAGCCTTTTCTCTCCAGCCTTTTTCAAATTGTTTCAAACATTTTTTTTTGTGCGGTGTTTATTAGTTCTTGGACAATCAAAATAGTGACGATTTCAAATGTTCTACTGGCATTTTCGACGATTGTCCTTCCTGAGCGTAGTGAATCTGTGACATTAAAAAATTACCGGAAAATAATCGAAACTGAAATTGCGCGTGATTGGTTGTTGTTACAACACTATCAGAACCATAAATACTATTCACATTTTTGGCATGTAAATACTGGAATATACAATCTCATATCGTAGTTTTTCTTCGCTGGTGTCCATCTTTGAGGCGCTCTCGAAACCATACTGAGTCACAAAGCTGTCTGAGTAGTTGTTATGAATACGAAATATTTTTAATGCCATCTAGAGCAACCTTTTTACACTTCTACAAAGCGAGATGAAGATTACTAAAGTCGTCTATAATCTGTGAACCATTATAGGTATCTTAATGACAGGCTAGATGCCTGCTATTGTAGAGACATTCATTCGCAGTTGCGACTGCCCCCATTAGGACGAGTGCTTGTGAACTGAAGACCTAAAGACGACAGTAAAAAAATGCATCAATAACTGTAGTATAGGGTGGCTGATAAATTTTGCTACCAATATATTATTTATAGGAGTTAAAACAGTTTTTATTTCTTACCTCGAAAGAATGGAGGTAGACATCATTTAATACGGCAAAAAGGTAACATTGCAAAGGAATTATCTGAAGTACCAAGTATGTTGTGACCAAATGTGTTTCAGGACTTTTTAAACCAATTGAGCTATGTTTGTCCGTCTGCCTGGCTGGCTTGTTGACACCATATTTGGCGTAAAGCTGTATGAAACTTCTAAAAACTTGGCACGGCCTAATATTTTCCAGGATCGTAGCTGGATATCTGACAATGAGTTATACGAGTGTGATCAAAAAATAACCGTTATTTTCAAATTTTGTGAGTTACGTATTTTTTTTTTCTGTTATGTTGGTACACATGTCTGTTACATATGTTGGCAATATCACCCATTTTGGATTGTCAGTTTGTTTTTGACAGATAAAAAGGTTAGTCGTGTTTTGGTGCGCTCTTCGAGTTTTTACTATTCGAAAAAATGGATCAAAGACTCTGTATTAAGTTTTGTGTAAAAAATGAAATTAAATGTGCAAGGACATTTGAAATGTTGACTGTGGCGTTTGGCGAGCCTACTATGAGCAGAACACAAGTTCAATTGTGGTGGTCCTGGTCGCCCGAGCACGTCAAGTTCGGTCAAATGTGAAGGTTTTGCTCACTGTTTTCTTCGATTGCAATGGCGTGGTGCATCATGAATTCTTGCCACAAGATCGTACGGTCAATAAGGAATACTACCTTGAGGTTATGCGCCGTTTGCGCGAAGCAATTCGCACAGGAATGTGGAAAATCCAATCATGGATTTTGCACTATGATAACCAGCTCACACATCGATGCTTGTGCGTGAGTTTTTGGCCAAAAACAAAACCGCAATCATGCCTCAACCACCGTATTCACCGGACTTGGCCCCCGCTGACGTTTTCCTCTTCCCAAAATACCGATGAAAGTAAAGTGTTTTGCTACGATTGAGGAGATAGAAGAAATATCGAAACAGGAGCTGTTGGCGATTCCAAAAAGTGCGTTTTAGAAGTGTTTCCAGGATTAGAAGAAACGCTGGCACAAGTGTATTATGTTTGAGGGGGACTACTTTAAAGGAAATAAAATAGAAATTGATGAATAAAAATTAATGCTTCTTGAAAAAAATTGAAAATAACGGCTATGTTTTGATCACACCTCGTATGAGCTATATATTTGACAGCCAATGCAAGAAACTGAACTTATTCTTGCCTGTTTCGAACCATTTAATTCAGTTTTATTCTTAAATTTTTTGTCTTTATATTTGCACAGAATTTAATCAATTGGATGTGAATTCCAAAATGTGAAATTCTGTGGGATGCTAGCATGGTTAACCCTTTAATGGTACAAATAAGAAGCATTAGATCGAATCTAACGTATGTCGGATAGATCTGTCAAATTGTGTACAATCATGTTGAATGAATCTGTTATTTTGAACATATGCAACGATTATAAAACAAACATTTCAGCATAGCCTGCTATTTGTACAAAAAAAAAGTGATTATGAATACGAAACAAACATTTCTTTTTACTGCTGCTGCTCCTGCAATTATCGTCATTACTATCAAATTGTAACCGCATGGGAAAATCCTACTATAATCCAAACCAAACCACAAAACACAGATATGCTACTGCGTCATAGGGAGTTTGCTGTGGAAATCACAATAATTCTAAATTGTGAATTTCAGCTGCAATCACAGTTGGTCGCTGTGAAAATCCAAAATGGTTAAATTTCTAAAAATGTGTCCAGATTATGCGTTTGTGGTTAAGCCAAGATTAAAAAACGTATATAAACAATTCGATGTAATATTGTTTTGGGCGTAAGTAAATGTAAGGCATGACAACATATGGCTACCATAGATCTAGTACATTCTTTGATAGACCGGATATCCATTTATACTCATTTATACTTTTATCTTAAGTCTAATCTTAGGTTGCACGCGGTTGCATTTGTAAACATCAGCATGCGATAAATATCGCAGACGGTGGCTAACATGAACGACGAAAACTTGCGGTGATTGGCAAATAAACATCCTCTTATTGGCGATACTAGCAAACTTGAGAAATGTATAGGGAAAGCACGGATGACTCACAGAGAAAGTGCCTCTATCCGCACATTTTGCCAACAAATGACAACATTGATGTCCCGGCAGTGCGATGTCTGGACAATGATATGGTGGCAAGACATGCAGGTTCATATGGTTTGGGAAGTTGTTTTCAAGTCCGCTGTTGTAAAGGGTTGTTTGGTACGGCTGCAGCCGGGAACATGCTAGAAGATATAACAGAATTTTGATTGATCAATTTGTAATCAGAGGAAACCATACTTCTAGCCTCGTGTACTTAAGTAGTGTTTATGAATAAGGTATACTTTCCCCGGTAGAACAAAACCGATTTTTTCTTTGTATAATATTAATAAGAACAGGAACTTTTATTTCAATATTGCAATAATATTATTAAAAATACGAGTACTTTGCAAATTTGTTTGTTGACTGCTCAAAGATTTAGAAAAGAAGGCACTGATTTGAAATTGCTACAATTTCACTAAGCTACAAATGTTGCTGTTTTGAGTGAAGTTTATCTTCTTATGCATATGTAAAGCTAGCTTCAAATCAGCGACGCAAGCATGCATTGACTTCAACAATGCAATTCAAGGACAACAAACGGATTAGCTTAATCCCTTTGTTTGCTTCAAACAAAACAACAACAACACAACAGCAATAATTGGCATAGGCTGATGTTGTAAAGTAAATGTATCAGGGGTTACGATGCTG
The DNA here is from genome assembly GCA_019455685.1 of Philornis downsi. Classification (NCBI taxonomy): domain Eukaryota; kingdom Metazoa; phylum Arthropoda; class Insecta; order Diptera; family Muscidae; genus Philornis; species Philornis downsi. Next base: position 9,121 of record JAHXMU010022860.1, on the reverse strand, counting down.
TTAGTTAAGATACAATATAGTTTAGTGTACAATGAGGGAAATTAGAATAGGTGCAGTATATACTGTTGTTGGAATAGTTTTTTTTAGGTTACTAAAGATATTATATACGAGTAAGATTAATAATATTCTTCAGGAGTTAGATCGATTATTTTAGATGAGCTCGTGTAATAACATAACAAGTAGCGTTAGATCGAATCTAATACATGGTAGATTGTGCAATCCATAGCGCTAATAAAGGGTGTCCCAACAAGACCGCAAGATTTGAATGATTGATGCAGCAATTGAATTGTTTCTCTGGCTGTATGACATGTGGCGCTGTCTTGTTGAAACCACATGCCCTCCACATTCATTTCTTCAATTCTAGGCACGAAAAAAAACTGGTTATCATTTCACGATACCAAACACCATTGACTGTTTGCGCTTGATATGCCTCATTTTCATAAAAAAAATAGGTCCAATGATTCCTCCAGCCCAAAATCCACACCACACAGTGACACGTTGAGGATGCATTTGCTTCCCGTGAATCACTCAAGGATTTTCTTCACCCCAAATGTGACAATTCTGCCCATTGACGAAGCCATCAAGATGGAAATGGCTCCGTCACTAAAGATGATTTTATCGGCAAAATCAGCATTTTCATGTTGTCTCTCCAATACCCAATTAACGAACTCCCTTCGCTGTCCATGGTCAGCTGGCTTGAGTTCCTGATTCAATTGAACTTCGTATGCATGAAGATGCAAATCTTTCGTCAAAATTCGAGGCATAGTGGATTTGAGGACATCAATTTGCTGAGCTCGGTGTCGAATTGAGGTGGATGGAGTTTAAGTGACATCATCCCGTACAGCTGCGACATTTTCGGTCGATCGACCTGGTCGAAGGCGCGTTGTTTTCTTTACATCACTAACAGACCCAGTTTTGGCAAATTTATCCATTAATCTCTTTACTGTTGACTCTTTTGGAGCATTATTGTGACCCCAAATTGATCGCAATTTGCGAAATGTAGCCGCAAAACTTTCACCATTTTGGCAAAACAATTTCACAATGAGAATGCGTTATTTATTCGTGTAGCGCTCTATTTTTACTAACCTCGTACCTTCTACTAGCAAACAATAACAACTGTTCAAATGTCAAACAATGACACTTCGAATGACGCCAAATTTAAATCTTGCGTTCTTGTTGGGATACCCTTTAGTACGCTCGGATCATCACACAGTTTTACGACGGTGGTCCCAAAACTAGCCAACCTAACAAAGACGACCCAAAAAGTTGGGAAGCATTTCCTTTATTTTTCAACATAATCTGCTTTTAGTTCGATACACTTTTTCCAGTAGCTTCTATAACTTGCTTGTAGTAAGTACCTATACTGGCAAACTCCTAAAAATAGCCATCAACCGCAGACTCCACCTCCTCCTTGTTGGCAAATCTTTAACCACCCATCCATTTTTTATGTTTGGAAATAGAAAACAGTCAGTCAGAGGGAGCTAAAACTGGCGCATAAGGTGCGTGGCGAAGCAATTCGAACTTTAGTTCATTAATTTTAGCTATCGCAATAGTAAATGTATGAACTACAGCATTGCCTTGATGAAACAACACTTTCTGCAATAAATTAGCATAATATTCGCAGTTGATGGGTTTTGTTTTCTGAATATAATCAATAAAGATAATCCCATGCGTATCCCAAAAAACACACGCCGTGACCTTGCCTGCAGGTGAAACGTCTTCGCCTTCTTTGGACACGATTTTCCTATTCCAGTCCACTTCTTTGACTGTTCCTGTTCACCTGTTCAGATCTCAGGTGTGAAATGGTAGACCCACGTCTCATCCATAGTTATAAATCGATGTAAAAATTTAGCTTTATTGCGGTGAAACATCGCCAAATACTCTACTGAAACATCTTCACGACGCTGTTTTTGCGCTATTGAAAGCAATCGCGGCACCACCTTATGTAAAGCTTTCTCATCTTCTAATCTTCGGTCAACATACGACATATAGCACTTTTTGAAATGCCTATCATTTAAGTTAGCTCACGCATCTTCAGTTATGAGCACCCCCACAACGGACGCAGGCCTTCTTTGAACACGGTTCTCTCATTTCAGTTCACTGCTTTGACTGTTCCTTTGTATCAGATGTATACTGTGGCGCATCGCCAAACACTCTACTGTAACATCTTTACGGCGCTGTTTTTGCTCTATTGAAGGCAAACGCGGCATCACCTTACGAAAAGCTTTCTCATCTTTCAATCTTCGGTAAATATACGATATGTAGCACTTTTAGAAATGACTATCATTTCAGTTAGTTTACGCACCTTCAGCCGACGATCATCCAATACCATTTTGTAGATTTTCTTAACCGTATTTGGCGTGGATACCTCAATTGGTCGACTACGGTGTTCGTCTTGGCAGCTCGTATGGTCTCGTTTAAATTCTGCTCCTCAATATTTTACAGTCGTAGATGGAGGAGTGGACTCCCCTAAAGTAGAATCTAGCTCGGCTTTAATATAGGTTAGACTGAGAGCTTTCAAATGAAACTATTGAATTACATAACGATGGCTAATTTTTCCCATGTTTACAAATTCACTGAGATCGTTTACTTTTAATGGCTTAAATGAAAATACTGAACAACTTGAAACTTGAAACTTAAAACTTATGTTTTATAAGATTGCCACTTTTCACCAAAAAATATTTTTTTTTTTCAAACTACTGTCACCATCTATACGTCAGGTGAGCAAGTTTTGGGACCGCCCTCGTAGTTGGACCACGAGATTAAGAGAACAGCGACATAGAAAAAGAAAGTAAACGTCTCTAAGTTCAATTACAACGACGCATAGCTCCCAATTTGGATGTTACTAACATAAAATAACACAATTCCCCCGCATTTCATGAATGAGACTCATTCATGGCGTAGACTCATTCAACGAGACCTGCAATTTAACGACGATTCGGAGCGCCACAGTTTGAGAAGCATTTACAAGACTTGCCGTTTAGTCGACTACTCAAAGTGTTCGTCAGACGCACGCCAAGTTCGATCAAATGTCAAGGTTTTGCTCATTGTTTTCTTTGATTACCATGCCGTAGTGCATCAGGAATTCTTACCACAAAGTCGTTCGGTAAATAAGGAGTATTACCTTGAAGTTATGCGCCGTTTGCGTGAACAATACGAAAAAAATGCTCGGAATTGTGGAAAAAATTCATGGCTTTTGCATCATGATAATGCACCTGCTCACTCATCTTTGCTTTCTGAGAGATTATTTGGCCAAAACTAACACCGTTATCATGCCTCAGCCACCGTATTCACTAGATTTGCCCCCCTGCAACTTTTTCCTGTTCCCAAGATTGAAGAGACCCATGAAACGACGGCGTTTTGCGACGATTGAAGAGATAAAAACCGAGTAGTTGAGAGTGCTCAAGGACATACAAAAAAGTGCATATCAGAACTGCTTCGAGGATTGGAGAAAACGCTGGCACAAGTGTTTTATATCAGAGGGAAATTATTGTGAAGGAGACAAAATAGAAATTGATGAATAAATAAATATTTTTTGAGAAGAATTAAAATTCACCTTAAAAGTTTGTTCCCCCGAAATCATAGCTTTATGTGTGTTTTATTTAACTTTACTTTTGAAATCGAAAAAATCTATAACCCTGTACATCTTCCATGTCAGCATTCTCTCGAAATATGAAGTATCTTGAACTGTAGCATTTTTGTAGAATATCAATATCACAACATCAGTTTAATTTTAACATGCAGAAACTATAACGCTAAAGAATATAGAGAAGAGAAGGTTCAGATGTCATTACAATATCGTATCGTTTATTGGACTTTAAATGTTTTGAGGTGAAGAAAAATATTCTTAGCAACTGAGGCCTGGCAATGCACCAACGATTCGATGCTTATTGAATGACTATGACAGTTACATAAATCTATAGCTGACAACAATTGATTGGTTATCTCGAAGAACTTAACTCCTCTATGATATTCTTGACGAGTTTAACTTGTATTTGTTGTATGATGCCACTAAATCAAATCATAATTTCTTTCGACTCTGATGCGGTTCTCATGAAAATGTTCAAAATCCCATAAATCTTTGCCATACAACGTTTTCAAATTTTGAATATTGATGGCGTAATTCATTTTGCTTTTTAAGCCGTAATTAAGTGCAAAAGAATCGCCGCCCACAGGTAACCTATCGCCTTAGAACTATGCGAACGAGGGCCAAATGACGACGCCATACAAGGTAAACTACTAACAAACAAACAAATGTTGAATTTGTTCTACTGTTGTTATTACCAGCTGTTGTTTGTTTGTACCCAGCTAAGTGTAAAGTTGTCAATTTAATTTAAACTTATAACAGTTGTCTGCGACCAACTCGATGAGCCTCGCAGCCTCAAATTGATCGAGCGCCTCCTTTTCTTGCTACAAAGTTTCAAATGTTGGCAAACATCGATTTCTTTGAGTAAATAACAAAAATAAAAATGTAAATATTGGCAAACGGTCAAAATTTGATACGCACATTTCACTACGAACAATTTGACAAGAAATGAAATTAATTTTAAAAGTGAAAACGTTGGCGTTATCAGAGTAGTAGATCAACAGCCCGGTCGCAAGGGTTAATACTCACCATAATATACATTTTGAGTTCTTTTTTAGCGGAAATCCCTCAACTTCTCAACTAGAACATTTTGATAAAAAGAAAATTAAATAAACTGAATTGAAATACATCAACACATCTGTGTCTAATTACTATTGTCCGTAAAAATAGTGAGATATAAAACAAAAAAGTTGAGCAAACATTGCGAGCAAATAGAAATTTCTAATATACCCCGAACGAGGACAGGCTTTCAAAAAAGAAATGTGATCCACGCACATATCTGTTAGTTTTGTATGCATTTTGTTATTTTAGTTTTCTATTTGAACCATTCACTCAACGCCAGAGCACCATCATCATCATCATTATCATCATCAGCTGTTCTATTTGAGCAAATATTAAACGCAGGCAAACACAAATATATAACACTTGAAATGGAGCCAAAAATCCCAGAGACAAAAGACGCCGATCCAGTTTTTCTTTTTGCGCCTGTGTCCCCCTACACATCCCGCAGCAAAACTTATTCAAATTGTCTGTCCGGCCATTAGTCTGGCACTGTTAGGCAACAGCTCTTCCTAATATTGGCGGCATTGGTGCTAAATGCACTGCTGCTCGAACGTGTTGCGCTACGTAATGAAAATCAACTGCTACCTGTTCGATCGATATTTACCCAATCATTATAGTTTCCTCCTCGTCTATTGGATTGTCATTGTTTTCCTATTGACATGTCAAATTCTCACTTCAAAAGAGAACAAACAATAGGGCGACTTTGATAATCGTTATGTAAAGTTTGCTGAAGAAGTGCTACGATTATTTTCATACCTATACTAACAGTAAGAGAGGAGAGCAGATCGGTTCCCCCTTTAAATTTTCTACAATGCTGTCAAAATTGTTGAAATAGTAAAAATTATACATATATTAAATGCATTCCTAATTTGAAAAGTCAATATATTAAAACAGGTGAGAGATACCTAGTTTTGAATGTCAATGGAATTGGGGGATGAACTTGTCCGGTATTTATAATTGAGTAAGTGAAAACAGGTCTTCCAAACAGGAGTGCCCTAATTCTAATTCAAAACAAGAGTATTTTCGGCCAGTTATTTCCCCCTGCTTGATAATATGAGAAATTCTTCAGCTTCTATATGTGAAATCGAAAATCTTTTTGATACATTTCGGTGCAAAAGTGAACCATATATAAAGAAAAACATCCAATCGTGTGAATATATATCATATACGGAGACGCCTTGAAGAAGTCACCTAAGACAGTGGAAATTTTCCGACCAAATTCGTTTCAGCACTTTTTAAGATGGTTCAGACATGTCCATGGAGACACTTAATATATCGAGTAAATCTATACCGATCATAAAAAAAATTTACCATACAAAATAACAGATTCGACAAAAATCACATTTTCAATTTGAAATCGGCACATTATATGTATTTACATACAATTTTGGGAGGGCGTAATATTTTGTAGCAATTGTACGGATATCGTGGCAATTTAATTCACTTGTTTTGGCATCCATCTTGGAAAAGACTTTATAATAATACCGATTTGACCAAAATAATTTTTTTTTTCGCCCACAACTTACAAATTGTATGCTCGATTTATCCAAAATTTTGACAACCATTATATCGCTCCATATGTCGAGTGAGGCAGACATAGTGTTTCCGGCTCTCTGAATTATGGTGCCAGGAAATATAGGACCAAAACAACAATGTAAGCACGTCACAAAAAAAACCTATAGAATACAGTAATACGAAAATTTGGAGCGATTTGCATCACTTTTTGACGGCTTTGACCTAATTTGGTTTGTATACTAAGAAATAAAAACTCATTTTGTGTTCACCCATTCATCTATTTCATCGCCTTCAAAGCCTCACGAAGAGCCAGTACGAAGGCGGTACCAAAACTAGCCGGCCTAACGAAGAAAGCACAGAAAAGTTGAGAAAATTTTTCTTTATTTTTCAACCTAATCTCCTTTTAACTCGATGCACTTTTTCCAGCGATATTCAAAAGTTTCTATATCTTGTTTATAGTAAGAACTGTATAAATTCCTTAAAATAGCCATCAATCGTAGATTCCATCTCTCCATTGTTAGCAAATCTTTTACCACCGAGCCATTTCTTCAAGTTTTGGGAATAGAAAATAGCCCGAAGGAGCTAAATCTGGATGTGAGAACTGGAATATTGTCTTGATGAAACAACACTTTGTTTTCCGCCAAATGCGGCGTTTTTTCCACAATTTCATCATCTGAACGCTGCAATAGATTAGCATAATTTCCGCAGTTGATAGTTTTTCCTTTCTGAAGATAATTAATAAAACTAATTCCATACGCATCCCAAAAAACAGACGCCATAACCTTGCCTGCAGATGCAACCGTCTTCGCCTTGTTTCGACACGATTCTCCCATTTCAGTCCACTGTTTTGACCATTCCTTTATCTCAGGTGTGAAGTGTTGGACTCATGTCTCATCCATGGTTACAAATCGATCCAAAAATTCGGCTTTATTGCTGTGAAACATGATGAAACTCTCGAAACGTCTTTACGATGCTGTTTTTGCTCTATTTAAAGCAAGCGCGGCACCCATCTTGCGCACAGCTTTCTCATCTTCAAATCTTCGGTAAATATACGATGCATAACACTTTTTGAAAGCTCATGCACTTCCTTTTTCGCCAAATGCGGCGTTTTTTCCATAATTTCATGACCTAAATGCTGCAATAAATTAGTATAATTTTCGCCGTTGATGGTTTTTCCTTTCTGAAGATAATTAGTAAAAATACTGCCATGCGCATTCCAAAAAACAGACGCCATAACATTGCCTGCAGATGGAACCGGCTTTGCCTTCTTTGGACACGATTCTCCCAATCCAGTCCACTGCTTTGGCCATTCCTTTGTCTCAGGTATGAAGTGGTGGACTCATATCGCATCCATGGTTACAAATCGACCCAAAAATTGGGCTTTATTGCTCGGAACATCTTCACGATGCTGTTTTTGCTCTATTGATAGCAAGCGCGGCACCCATCTTGCGCACAGCTTTCTCATCTTTAAACCTTCTGTCAATATACAGCTAGACGCCGACAATCATCCAATGCCATTTTGTGGATTTTCTTAACCGTGTCTGGCGTAGACACCTCAATTGGTCGACCACTACGGTGTTCATCTTGGTAGCTCGTACGGCCCCGTTTAAACTCTACTACCCAATATTTTACAATGGTAAACGAAGAAGCAGACTCGCCTAGAGTGGAATCTAGCTGGGCTTTAATATTGCCTGGACTGAGAACTTTCAAATGGTAATATTGAGTTACATATTGGTCGCCAATTTTTTTTTTTTTTTTTTCATTTTTATAAATTCACTGAAATCGTTTACTTTTATACTTAAAACATGTTTTATAAGGTTGCTATTTTTCATCAAAATTTTTTTTTGGGATTTTTTCTAATACATTAAAAAGTTTTCCATATAAAACCAAAAGATTTCGAAAAATTCATTCTAGTGAAATTTGTCACTTTTAGGAAAAAATTTTATCATAGAAATGCTCTACACAGTATCAGAATTATTTACAGAATCATGGTCTAAAAAATATATAAGTTATAATAGGGTGGCGAATAAGTAACGTTAAGATTTGGTTAGTGAATACATTTTTTGTTTGTCTTTTTTTTTCGTCTCTTTACAGAATTAACTAAATAATATTTGGGAAATTTATGATGGAAAGGCTCAGCACAGAACAAAAAACCAAAGTTGTTCAATTTTACTTTGAATGTCAGCATTCAATTATTCAGATCATATCGAAATTTCTTTCATGTTCGAAATGCTCTTAGCGCTACAACCATTTACCGATTGGTTCAGCGTTTTGGGCAATCTCTCTATGTGATTCCTTTTAGTGTTGAAATTCATTCAACGTCCACAATCATGGGATGTGGACAAGCATTCCCTGAAAATGAGGACTGGACCACAACGAGGCTGTCTGTGATATTCCGCGTGCTGGAAGACCTCGTGCAGTTCGAAATGAAGTGGCCATTGCTCGAGTGCAAGCAAGTATTGAGGAAAGTCCCAAAACTTCCACCAGGCGACGTTCTCAGCAGTTAGAGATATCCAGGCGGTCTTTGCAAAGAATTTTACATATTTTACATCTTTCCCCATATAAGATGCAATTGGTTCACGAGTTAAAACCAAAAGATACACATGAAGGCATTCAATATAGTCGCCGTTAATGTTACTTATGCGTCATCCTTTATACATAGTCCTGCCATATGTTCTGTTACACAATTTCCAGCGCTTATCATTCAAAACTTCTTGCGGGAATAGAACCGTCAACTTTTTTTTCAGAACACATGCACTGATTAGTGAAGAATACTAGTCAGTTTGGTTTCAGTTTGCAATCTATTAACATGGAGTGGGGCGTTAAAGAGAATCGAGTCGGCGTAATAGCGTTACATAAATGCGGAAAGAGTGCTGGCCAAATTTTCGAGTTGCTAAAACCACTCGGAATATCAAGAATGTTCGTTTATCGTGCTATTGCTCACTTCGGCGAATTGTC
>JAHXMU010022859.1:0-15673 GCA_019455685.1 Philornis downsi | reverse complement strand
GCTGTCTACAGGTTTTTCTGCTGACGCTTCTGCGATTCATTTTCGACAAAAAGTCTGGGCACCCCTGTGCTATAGTCTGTTATGGTAGAATTCATTCTTCTTCTTCGTCTGTCGAATCACTGACATTTGATTTTGGTTTGCCATTCACAGAATGGTTCTGAATCTTTATTCAATCGCTGACAATGTCGACAATTTGACTATAAGGGAGGAGTGATGAGTGAGAGCAAACAGTCAATTCGTCTTTATTCTAAACAGAATTCATCTTTTGGGTGGTGTCCATCTAACCACCCATCCATTCATCCATCTATTCGTTGTCTATGTTGCCTTTAGCAATGAAATTCGCTATAAAATCTTTGGGTTTTGCAGCAAACAATTGGAAATGATTCTATTCCACAAGTCCTCTACGAGATTCACTTCGTTCAGCGCATGAGTGAGTGAGTGTCGGTGACTGCTGCCCTAAGCAAACAATGAGATGATAATGATGATGGCGATGGTGGTGGTGGTGATCATCATCATTATTGTCAGTTTTTGGGCCTAAATAAACAACAAATTGCTTTGACGTTATAGCCTGAGCTGCCGAGTATGAATAACAAACACTTCCTTGTTGTTTTTTTTTTCCTTTTTCCTATGCCGGGACTAGAGCAGGCCCGGACCGGAGGCGTACGTGAGTGTGTTTATTCTCACTTTCAGCCTTTTTGGTTGACAAAACATGTAATTGCTTTGCCCAAAATAACTAAATAACAAATAAATATCGGTGGTTAGTTTTATATCGACCGGCGATCGCTGTTCGGTAATTCCTGAAAACAAACATGAATTGAATTTAAAACCGCCAACGACATCGCCAGCGATACCTGAGCGATCTATTGGAGATACTGTTTGCAGATAAGCATCAATTACAAACTCACACAGTCACAAACACAAGCGCATAGGCATGCATAGCGCCCCTGTGAAATGTCAATCCGTTGGTTGGGTAAACACCGTGGCGGCTAGCTGCCAGTGTTTGTTTGCCGTGGCTCGTTCTGCTTCTCCTAAGCCATTGTTGATGGCAGGCCGGTCGGCCAACCTGCGTGTGCTGCTGCAATTTGGCTGCCACTGCAGTTGCGGCCCCATGCGGAAGTAACAGTAACAGAATTGGTGTGATGTTTATGGGCACAGTGGGTCGACATAGTTTTAATAGCGTTTAAATACGCAAAAGCATTGGGAAAATTACTTTGGTGGGGCGGTCAAAGCCATTCATTATTTTAAAGCGATTGGGCCGTTGCCACCAACACACTTTCGCATTTTGCTTAGCTCAGCTAATTGATTTCGTTTTGGAAACATTTAGTGACCTTTTAGAGGGTATTCGTGTAAATGGAGGGCACTCTGTTTGTTGGTTTCATTTGGTGGACGCTTAAAAAGTCAACCACCTCCCGTATAGAGCGCATGAGTGACATTTGTTTCCAAGCTTCAATTATAGCGATACAACAACCTGGGTTAACATGCGTGCACCCTTTTGTGTATTCGATTGCAGCGCAAATGTTCTGGGAAAATATTCGTTGCCCTTTCCCTCATATGTTTCTCCCCTGGCCATCACACATGGCCACGGCATGCCGTATGTGTGGAAAAATTGTGAGGCCACTTTAAAACGCCCTTGCAATTGGGAGTAGGGAAATCGTTGCATACGAAATGAATTCAAAATAAATGTTTCTACGCATTTAAAGAAATTTTCAATTTTACATTTCCTTGCATAGTCGACAAGAAGAGAGGGCAACACATGGGCAGACTGACAGACCATAGGATGGACGGACGGACAAAGGCGAGCATTGTTGTTAGTGTTATGGTTTTATAGACATGTGAGAGTAAATATTCGTAATTTCCGTAAAATATTGAGTTCAGTTTTATGAGGCAGACTTTTCTTGCTATTGTCTGTCTAAACCTCTTGTTGTTGTTGTTGTATTGTTATTATCGTAGAAGAAGTTCAATGTCATGTAATAAACGCCAGCATGTAAATGTGGAAAAAAATTTCCAATGCGCACCGCTATCTCAGCGCCCCTTTACAAACAAAGAGGCTCGAACATGACTTTGAAAATAAACACATTTTAAGTGAGCAAGCGAGCAATGGGAAAATGCATTCTCGTGCTAACACCTCATGTATAGCTGGGGGGGTTCCTCCAAACGCCGACCATGTGAGGACTCAACTACTTATCCATTGGAAGTAGAAGACACAGCCGGAACAAAGAGATTTTCTGCCTTCACGTGTCTGGCTTGGTTCGCCAAACCGTAAAAGGTTAATTTCAACGCACTAACAATTCTACCATTTGCATGAGTGAGCGGTGGCATGCAACAAATACAACTCAAAAAAAAAAAAAAAAAAAAAAAAACTACAAATCCAGCAAATCGACGTCTGCCTCAGACTAAATTTATCCACAACGGATGTCGAGCACATGTAAGGGATCAACGTCAGCCCTCTAACAACATCAACATCATCATCTTCATTGCCACAATCACCACCACCACTACACTCATAGGTGAGACAGCAGACTAAAGGGTTCTTCCCCGTAGCCCCCTTGACTTTTATGTGATAACATAACAGGAAGACAGACGGGAAGAGAAGAAAAACGTGCATTTTAAATGCGGCGCATAGCACGACGAATACTAAATTAAGGATGCTCAACGACGATCCTCTAATGGTATTCAACTTTAAGTAAAACTTCACTACTTCGTTCTCTCTCTTTCTTTTAGGGTGCGAAAGGGCAACTTTGTGTATTCCTTTGCCTCCTTTTTCATTAGCTTTTGCTGCTGTGGCATCTCCTCTCGACTTTGTGTTTACAACTCAGTTCTAAAAATAAACGAAACATTTAACATATGTAGTAGAGCACTCCTATTGGATCTCTACCAACTGTCTGATTATTCTATTTGCTATACCCAGTCGTTTCTCCTTTGTCGTCACCGTTGCCGCCGTTAGTTCAATAGCATGTGCTGAGTCTGTTTGCCTGATCTTTAATAGTCCACGTCCACCCAATCCAATTTCATAGAACAACGACATATGGACTATTTCTCTTTACTTTCTGATGTTTTTATTGACTGCGGAAATTTAAGTTTTTTTCACATGCTGCAACACAATTCTATGTGATTCTTGGTGGATGCAACACTCAAAATGTTGTCCATTCATGTGTTGAATGCTTTCTATAAATGGCAAAAATGCATTTAGTTAATGGTTATTTGTTAGAAGACGATGGAACAGATGAATGGCTCTCCGTCAAAAAGTTACGACAACATATGTATGCCATGCAAATTGCAAGATCGGTAAAACCCGGTTTTCGAGTATACAGGATAGTAAAATTGATTTTGTTGTTTTTATTTTTCGTAAAGAACAGAGTTTGGACAATTTTGAGGAAAAGCCTGCCTGCCTTTGCAATAAAATTTATTTCAAAATAGAAATTCAAAGGGGGGTAGTAGGAAAACCCGGTATTATCGAAATCTCCAGTTTTCAATTTCATATTTTAATGTTTGGGGAGGGAGATTTCTTATAACATAAAGTAATTGAAATAGATCATATTGCCTTAGGTACGAACAATGCTTTGTAAAGCAAATAAGAAATGAATTTCTTTGCGTTTCATAAAAGGATATGGGAGAGCATTCCATGCATTCTATTTTTAAACTCACCCATTATGATTTTGAACGTCAGTTTTTATTAGACTTGTCCATTATTCGACTATCTATAGTGTTCACCAGACACATTGAAGTGACCGAGATGCTCAAAGAAGAATTTAAGTTATCACGGCCACGGCCGGTAAATATTCATAAAATAGAAAGAACATAAAAAAGCTATGAAATTGCAAACACTTATCATAAAAAATTGTTTACTACAATCAAAATAAAGAGCATGTAAAATCAATAAAATTTTTCATCAATATAATTAACTTTTTTATGAAAACATATTCAATGAATAAATTCATACTTTTATAAATCTACAGAGTGGCGCAATAGAACGTGCATATTTAAAAAATAGATTAAAAAATAAATACAAAAGGTATGGTTAAAATAAATCTAAGGCATTGTAGAGTAACAAATGGAGTTTATTTTTTAAAAATAATATCATCTAAATGTTGACCCTCTCTACGACGGCACTCCTTTAACCGCAAACGAAAATTATTGAAAACTTTCTTCAGTAATACTGGTGTAATGGCTGCCATTTCACCACGGATATTCTCCTTGAGCTGAACGGTGTTTTTTGGATTATTATTGTAGACTTTGTATTTGAGGTATCCCCACAAAAAAAGGTCAAGAGGCGTCAAGTCTGGACTACGTGGGGGCATGGGATATCACCTCTTCTCAAAATCAGTCTGCCAGGGAACATCTGCTTCACCTCCGCCATGGAGTCATTTGATGTGTGACAGGTAGCTCCATCTTGTTGGAACCAAGTTCTGGAATTCACTATTCTTGAACTTTCAATTTCTGGAGCCAAAAATCCGTCCAACATCTCAACATAGCGTTCCGTATTAACCGTGACGTTTTGGCCCCGCGCATATTCGAAGAAAAAAGGACCAATTATTCCTCTGCCAGAGATTGCAGCTCATACTGTTACTTTAGGACTATGCAATGGTTTCTGGTGTTTGATTTTGGGATTTTCACTGTTCCAGTAACGACAATTTTGACGGTTTACGAACCCATTCATAAGGAAATGAGCCTCGTCAGAGAAAAGGATATTGTCAAAATTGGAAAATCGATTAAGCATTTCATTAGCAAATGCGAGCCTTGCTATGAAGTCAGACTCTTTCAATTCTTGTGTTAATTGCAGCTTATATGGATGCAGTTTAAGATCCAATGTTAAAATTCATTGCAAACTTCGTCGCGATAATTGTAAGACAGACGATCTCTTGCGAGTCGACATTTGTGGATTTCCTCGTACTGACTCCATAACTCTCTCATCATTGTCTTCGGTCCTAGATGTTCTTGGGCCACCATTTGCTTGGGGTTTAAATGTTGAACCGGTCTCTTCAAAACGCTTTACCCATATTTTAATTAAATTAGCACTCGGAGCTTCACTAATTCGCCGTAGTCGATATTCAGCACAATATAGTGGCCTGGTAGCAATATATGAACGAGAGTTCTCGTAAAATGCGCCTTTTCTACCCCGCAAAAAAAGATGATGCAATATGCACGTTCTATTGCGCCACCCTGTAGTTCATAAGTAAAAATTTCACAAAATTTGGTGTTTAAATAGACAAAACAGGAAAGAAACTTGAAATACGGACTTAAATCCAACTTTTTTTATTTCCTTAATGTGGAAAGTTATAATTTGGCACGTCCATAGCCTTCGGACACAAATTAAATGAGTCAAAAATTAACCATAGTCTAGAACAGAGAGCTGAATCTGAAACGATCAAAATTAAGGAGCGCATATCTCTTATGGCATACGAATTTGTGTGCTTTAAACATGTACGAGTATTATCCAAAAAGTGCACCTCTTTCGTGAAACCCCATAGATGAGAGGTTTCAGGAAGGATGCGATCGTTCGGACCAAAGTATAGTAAAGCGAGCTTGATTGAACTAATAAGAAGACTCCACTGGCTGTTGTAAAACGTAAAATGCAGAGGAAACCAACTTTCAATTTTATTTTCACTTGAAGTGTAAAATAATGCGGGAACTTGCTAATAATAGGATATGATATCATTTTGGCAATTTGGTGGATCACAGGGTTAAAGGGTCTCTGCTATAAATCAACATTTGATTTCGTGTCTTTTACATGGTAGCTTAGTTTTTTTAATCGTTTTTTTTAAGGCGCTAATGTGAGCCTTACACCGGGTTATCCATTTTTTGGTTTCAAAAGTAAAGTTAAATAAAACACTTAACACTTAAAACACTGCCTGGACTTTCTCATTATGTACGAAATACAATGCCATTTAAATTACTGCCTCTGGATTGATTGCAGCAGTGGATCCTTTTGAGGTAGTTTTCGACCATTTTTTCGCACATTTCGGGCGGTATCTAGGCGATAACTTGACGAATGTTGGTTTCCCAATGCTCCATCGTTTGAGGATTATCCGCGTAAACACGATCTTTCGACGTAGCCCCATAAAAAAAGTCTAACGGCATCAAATCGCAAGATCTTTGTGACCAATTGAGGTCACCAAAACGTGAAATTACGCTTTCTATAAACTTCTCATGCAATAAAGCCAAACTCAATCGTGTTGTGTGGCTCAGGGCACTGTCTTGTTGAGGCCTTATATCGTCCAACTCATAATATTGACAAATATTGGGTTTCAAATGCTCCAACGGTCGGGGATTGTCCGCGTAAACACGGCCTTTTAAGTAGCCCCACAAAAAAAGGCTAACGACGTCAATTCGTATTATCTTGGTGGTCAATTGACGTCGCCAAAACGTGGAATTACACTTTCTGTAAGCTTCTCATGCAATAAAGCCAAAATCAATCGTGTTGTGTGGCTCGTAGCACCATCTTGTTGAAACCACATATCGTCCAGTTCATTATCTTAAAGTGCAGGCCAAAAAAGGCGGTTATTATGCGGCCCTGGCGGCCTGAAATGAAATTCGGATTATCCGCAACACTTTCACTAACAGAAGCGATATTTTCGGCAGTGCATATGCGTATGATGCACATGTCTGGCCACATCTGTAACGCTTTCAATCTCTTCAAATTTCTTTGTAATCTAGTAAATTCCTTGTACAGGAAATTCCTGTGATTATGATGATCATAATCACTTCGTAGTGCATGAACGGTGCCCACATTTGAATCACCGCATTTGTAGTAGGTTTTAACTATTTTTACGCGTTCTTCGGTTGTTAAACGATTCATGTCCGTTAATGGAAAACTTTTCTTTAAATAAGTAACACTTCAGATGGCAGGTATTTAACAGCTGACAGCCTTGCCGGGCTGGCGGTTCCGAAACTGCTGAATGGACAACCCTGATTTGTCGAGTACATCGGCCAGTCGGATAGATATTTACCCTATAAAGCGTCCGAACATTCCAGATGCATATCCTTAAATCATAGTCCATTCTTATAAATTTAGAGACTTTCTTTTAAGCTTTCATCCTCTGTATATATTTAACTGATGTCTTGTGGCAAGCTTAACCCACTATACTATTCATCCCTCGCATCAGCTGCTGCCCCTGAGATGAATCACGGAGTGAGTAGCACATTTCATCCCCATGACACCCTTTAAGGACTATTGAATTAATTTAGGAAATGAAAAGAAATAATATTTTATATTTCTAAATTGATAGATCATTCTCCTTGCAACCGCTTATTGCATTTCCTTACCAAAAATAGTCAATATATTGACAATCACTCCCCACCCTACGCTTTCCCTGCTTCCATTAGAAATTTTGTCAATGGCAACAAATCGTAATCATAGTTTAATTAATATTGACGCTGTAAACATTTTGTGCCGTTCGTATCGACAGAGAGATAATGTCAAACAGAAAACTCTCTCTTTAAAATTCCATTAACTGCAGCCATTCAATTCAATCAATTAAACACTTCAGTTACGAGAGCCATTATAAGGGCTTTGTGATAAGCGGCTAAATCAACCCCGTTTGTACTTCAACAATCAACAATGCTGCTGAGGGTGCTGATGTTGACCGTCTTGGCAAAAAATGCAACTACACTTTGAACAAATTGAATGTGACATCTGTCACAAAGTTGAGAATCCATTCATAAAGAAAGTCGCAGTCCTTCGCCCGCTTGCATGTTTATCGGAAATTATCGCTTTTGTTGGACTGAAGTTTTTCTCGAAATTCGCGCAGCCACCGCAGTGTTTACACACAGCAGATGTTCGAAACTTAAATGTTCAAAAATAGAAATAAAATTATCACAAAAATTCGAAAAATCAACAAAATGAATTTAAACAACGAAAACTTGATGCTGTAGATCATGTGGGCATGACGCCATATCTGTTGAGCACATTCATTATACAATAATGATTCAGAATAAACGGCCCTCCGGAATGGAATATACAAATAATATTAAAATATTACCTCATAAATTTATAATCATAGATGATGAATTAACATTTAACAATTATTTGAATATTAAACGCTGCACTCTGCTGACAGTTGTCAAGGGAAGGCAAACAATTTGTTGTCGCTCATTTTCCTGTTTTTGTTGTGACACTCGTTTTGGGCAAATTATTTATTATATTTGAGTTTTAATCATTGTTTTTTCTCGGAACACTTTCAATAGCAATGACACAATTTTAAAAGTTGAGCCAGCAGTATTTTTTTCACTTACCACTGCTGTAAGGTTTCGAAAACGAAATAAATGCTGTAAAATTCGAAATGAAATCTTAATGTGGCCGTCGTTTAGGGTTACCCTCCTATAAGGTGAATTATATCAACAATTTAGAGATTTTGATAATCTGCCAAGTTTATTATGTTACTGTTGGACGAGCAAACCATCTGTAAATAGGGGTGCAGGCGTCTATGATACACGTTTATTTACGTATGATATCTTTATATAGCCAAAAAGAAGAATATAAAAACGGGGAAGCGGGGACTAATTTCGATGTATATCATCGCCGATTATATGAGTCATTTTCAGCCATTTGATATAGTTGAAAACAACAAACGAAAACAAAAAATACGAAAACCCGAAAATTCTATTTTGTTTAAATTCTTGCTTATTCAAAATGAATCTATAAACAATAATGTTTTTTTTTTTAATTCAGTTACTCACATTCGGCATTCGATTATTACAAATATAAAAATTCGTAGAACGAAACAACGAGTGAACAGGTAATAACACCCACTTCTAGACGCATTTGATAGTAGTTTGTAATGACTAATAATCAATAGATCGATAGTTATTCGATTCGGTAATCGAGTAAAAGCCAAAGAAAGAGCAAGCGGTTTATTTTGTCCGAAACTGTATAATGGTTTATCCTAAACTACCAAAAACAAATCGAAATTTAAAACATGAAAATAATCGGAAATCCGATCGGTATAATAAATTTGACATGAACGGTTTTAGATCAATATGTATTGAACCGTACATAAAAACACAGATATTGATTGCTGCTGACAATAATTGTGAGTTTTCAATTGCTTAACAATCTGTCAAAAATGTGCCGGAAATGTATAAATAAAATACAAAGTATTTAATATATATTCAAACATATTGCACCGCCTTCAAATTAGGCCTCTTCCGAAATAATAAATTTAAAAAGTTTCACTTTTTAATTTTCCGAAAAGACTTAATTTCTCGCCGTAAATTCTATTTTATATCCTCTATCGACTAAAAACGGATGCCTCGAAATGGTAATGTGAGCTTTGGAAAGGAGAAAAGTCTGCCGGAGCAGCAGTGGATCTCTTTGGTGAAGTTTTCGACCATTTTTTCGCAGTATCTCGACGATAACTTGACGAATGTTGGTTTATAAATGCTCCAACGTTTGGGGATTATCCACGTAAAAACGGTCTTTGACGTAGCCCCACAAAAAAAATCTAACGGCGTCAAATCGAATGGTCTTGGTGGCCAATTGACGTTGCCGAAACGTGAAATTACGCTTTCTGGAAATTCTCAAGCAATACAGCCAAAATCGCTCGCGTTGTGTGGCTCGTGGCATCGTCCTATTGAAACCACATATCTTCAAATGTAGCCAAAAAAAAAGTCGGTTATCATACAGCCATAACGTTCTGAATTTAAATTCGGATTAAACACCACACTTTCGCTAACAGAGGCGACATTGTCGACAATGCTTACATTGCGATGATACACAGGCCTAGCCACATTTGTAACGCTTCCAGTCTCTTCAAAATCCTTTATAATCTTGCCAATTCTTTGCACAGTAGATTTATTATGGCGACCATAATCACTTCGTAATGCACGAATTCACGTTTGAATCACCACTTTTGTAGTAAGCTTTAACTATTTTTACGCGTGCTTCGGTTGTTAAGCGATCCATGTTCGTTAATGGCAAATCTTTCACTAAATAAATAACACTTCAAATGGCAGGTATATAATAGCTGACAGCCGTGCTAGACCGGAAGTTAAATGGTTAAGCCTGTACTTTATTATACACCTGAATACCGAGTGCATAACACCGCGATAATATAAGGCAAATAGGCAACATTATCTTCGTTATCTTTGATTAACTTTGTCTTAATTAACTCAAGGAAGCCGGCCTTCCGAAGCTGGTCTGTAGAAAAACTCGTATATTTATGTTTCATCATCAGTTAAAATTTATTTTATGAATGTGCAATTGGAATTGATACTTTCTAGCAGTTTCTCAGAGTTTTTGAAGCAAGCTAAGGTCATCCGAAATTAGTCAAGTGACAGAGAAAGTTCTGCAGATATCTCCCTCTCAAACTTAAATGATGATGTTCGGTCACCATTTTCTTAACTTTATCGACGTTAAGTTCAGTTGAAGGCCTTGATAGTGGACCAGAGCGGGGCAAATCCGCTACAACATCTCGATCGACCTACGTCGATTCACCGTAATTCATTTCCAAAATCCATTTCCTGTGCAAAGTTTTAGAAAGTTCTATGGTCGATATTTTTATCCATTGCAAAAATTGCAAAACTGGCAAAATCGATTGATGTAAAAACCTAGTCCTGCCATATGTTCTGTTACACAATTTCCAGCGCTTATCGTTCAAAACTTCTTGCGGGAATAGAACCGTTAACTTCTTTTTCAGAACACATGCACTGATTAGTGAAGAATACTAGTCAGTTTGGTTTCAGTATGCAATCTATTAACATGGAGTGGGGCGTTAAAGAGAATCGAGTCGGCGTAATAGCGTTGCATAAGTGCGAAAAGAGTGCCGGCCAAATTTTCGAGTTGCTAAAACCACTCGGAATATCAAGAATGTTCGTTTATAGTGCTATTGCTCGCTTCGGCGAATTGTCTGAAGTAGAAGACAGGCCAAAAAGTGGTCGCCCGCGCGTTGTCCGTACGAGTGCGGTAGTGAAGGCAGTGCGTGAAAGAATTCGGAGAAATCCCCTTAGAAAGCAGAAAATCATGTCCAAGGAATTGGATATATCAACCAGATCCATGTCTAGGCTGATTCGGGATGATCTGCATATGAAAGCCTATCGTCGGTTCACGGGGCATCTTCTAACTCCTCAGCTAAAAAAAATTAGGCTGGAAAGATGCAAGCGACTTTTGCAGTGGCACGCGGACAATGACCATGAAAACATTCTGTTTACGGATGAGAAAATTTTTACCGTGGAAGAAGTTTTCAACAAACAAAATGATAAGATTTATGCCACTTCATCTAAGGAAGCGAAAAAAGTTGTTCCAAGGGTTCAAAGTGGCCATCATCCCTCTTCCGTAATGGTTTAGTGGGGGTAAACTAGACTAAAATCTCAATATGAAACAGCTCGTTTTCATGAGAATTTTTAGAAATTATTCGTCTGACAATGTTCGGTCACCATTTTCCTTGCTTTATCGACGTTAACTTCAGTTGAAGACGTTGATAGTGGACCAGAGCGGGGCAAATCCGCTACAACATATCGATCGACAAACGTCGATTCACCGTAATTCATTTCCAAAATCCATTTCTTGTGCAAAATGTGAAGCAAATTCTATGGTCGATATTTTTATCCATTGTAAAAATCGCAAAACACACTTGAGATAAACTGGCAAATTCAACTGTTGCAAATAATCTAAATGACTAAGATCTTAATATTAAACAGCTTACTTTTAAGAGAATTTTTCCAAAATATTCGTCTGACAATATTCGGAAAAGTCTTCGATAATGAAGTTGATGAGCAGCGGAGGAGAGGGTGACCAAAATTCCATTGGAAGTACCAGATTTCGAGTGAGTCTACAACATTGAAGTCGATGAGCAACAGAAAAGATGATGATTAAAACTCAGTTGGAGGAATCAGATTTCTTGATGTGACGAAATAGGAAGAGGGCGCAGAAAACAAGCGTTTGCAATTCGTTCCTATGTGAGGTGCAAAATTGATGAATCTGACTTCTTTGTTCAGCCGCCATCTACATAAATGAGTTGTTGAGAGCATGTTTGATGGTGCATCATCCTCCCGAATCAATTTCAGTCCAAGGCCTTTGATCGAAATACCGAAATGATGGCCAATGATGTCATCAATACAAAATCCACTTCGTACTGTCACTCTTTGGGGATGCATTAGCATCTCGATTACCAGATGCAGGAATTTTATCGCTAACAGCGCCGTTGAGATGAAAATCCGTGCCAAAATAACATATGATTCAGAACGATAACCGTAATTGGGTCATCCGTTGTGTGTATTACGCTATAGATGCTATCATTTACAGCACGTGCCATAAAAGACCATTGTTTAATTGCTGTTGTATCTGGTGTAATTTTTGTAAACAGTTTTGGGAACTCAATTCAATCGCACTCATCTGACAGATTTAAATGAAATTAATTCATTTTAGGCGTACAATTCGTTAGCATTCTATGGATCTGTGTGTTTGTATGTGGATTTTGCAATATTTAAATAGCTGTCAGTTAGCCATGTATGTGTGTGCGTGCCTCTGGACCTAGACAATTCTTCCAATGGCACAATCAATTGAAATATGTATGTGCGGGGGTAGTCGATAGGTAGACGTAATTACAGCAACCAACACTAGATCGGCAGCGTGTAATTACTTGTAGATTCAGTTGCGCAAAGAAAAAAATTATCTCATTTCCATTCGTTCTCACCTTACTTGGCAGCGGAAATGAGAATGAAATATTTTGAAATGCAAAGGGAGCGAGTTTATGGGATGATGGAAATACTGTAGATATTAACTTGGCAGATAGTGGACATTTAGTGTAGCACTAAATGTCATTACAACCCATGAAAGAGTTACGAGAGAGAGAGTCCAATTTTAAGTTTACTAAATGGTTGCACACCTTCAGCAACGAATCCTAAAGCCAATTTGGTCAGCTATAATATTCGAAACTCTTGGCAATGACTATCGAAATGATCACTACGCCAGGGCGATAGTCATATCAGTGGTTGAATCCGGAACGTCATGCACACTTAATAATCAAGTATAATTAAAAGAGTTTTTCGATCAGAAATTATTTTTCTTCGGTTAGAAGGTTGTACAATTTGTTGACTGGTTGCCTTTTTAAACGGTTACCGCCTTTGGTATGTCCTGACCACAAAGAAGAGGCTCTTATCTAGTATTTTCACAGGCAAATGTTGAGGTTGATTAGGATGATAATAATGTGTCGATAAGGGAGCCTTGGAAAATTTAGAGAATTCGCTTATCTTCTCTTGAACTATTGCACCAATGGCATTAAAAATAAAATGCCACCAAACCCATTTTTGATAATTGAGAGGCTAAACTAAAACACTTTCAATGAGTTGAGGCACATTTTAAGAGGGTTGTTCGGCAACTACAATGAAAAAGAGAAGACGTTGTTTGCATTAAATTACTAAAATTGTATAGTTAACATCTTGAATTACACAGGGGAAAAGCATGTCTGATGAAAGGAAGCAAATAATCGGTTTTGAATAAGGTTTTTCATTTTAATTATATTTGAGTAATATCTCAGACACTATAACAGATCCTGAAAACAGAAACCATTTTTGAAACCTATCAGTAACCAAAATCAATTTGCGGTTTTTGAATTTGAATTTCAGAGATATTATTTCAAATATAATTACAGATATGCTTTTGAAACGTGAACGTAATAAGACCATTGGAAGTTTGCACAAAATTTGAATACAATTTCCGAGAAACCTTAATATACACGTTCCGATTCTGTATTCCAAATTATTATAGCAGCAAGTTTTCATATGAAACTAAATACATTCTCTCAAAGAAAGTACCGATAATTTATTAATACATCCCAAAATATTTATTGTTCATTCAAATCTATTATACCGCTTTCAAAACAAGCGCCCTATTTCGACGAATAACCCAATCAACGAAACATTTCTCAAACACATTTCCTTGAAAATACTTCAGTTCTTTTAGCGAATTCTCTTTTATGTCTTCTATCGACCGAAAACGGGTATCTCGAAACGGTAATTTATTTTCTATTCCTCTTAAGCTTAAATGAAGGGTTTTATTCAAAATTACCTTCACTTTATCTATGTTAACTTTAGTTGCCCACAATAATCACACCTCGGTTATTTTGCGCTGTTTCACTTATAAGCACGTTTTTCTAATAAAGTCGATTCAAACCAAACCTTTTGCAATATTTTCCGAGATTCAGCACTCGAAATTCCATTTGCAATGCAAAATTTGAGATGAATATTTTGGCCAATGTTTTCTTTTAAAAAAATTGCAAAATTTGCATAACGGGCGTTGTAAACAAACACGATGATAGATGGCGCTCAAACTCTGCGTTAATTCAGAGTGAAGTTGTACCAATTTAGGTACAATTCAGCCTTTATGTTGGCTTTTGAAATGATCAATTCTAGATATTTTCTTTTGACAGAATGTATACGAGCATGATATGCTATGTGATATTGTTAAACTGTGTTCAATTATAAATGCTTAAGTTTTGAAAATGAAATATTTATAGAACTAGAAGAAATAAGTTTCCCATCGGTCTGATGGAAACAATTTATGTATGTTCTTGCGACAAAATAAAGCTTTTATCTGTCATGCTGAATAACAAAACTGGTGTGTGGCTCACCTCTGTTTTTGAACAACCTTTGAACCAGTAAGAAGTCTCGAGCTGAAATAAAGTTGAATTACAAATATTAACATTATTTGCGGTTTATTTTTGGATCACGACCATTGCGTTATAATTCCGCAAAACTTAGAGCTAATACAGGTCTCTCTCTCTCTCTCTCTCTCTCTCTCTATATATATATATATATATATATATTGAATCGGAATTATGCGGATATTATAAAAAAATCAGTAACATAAGTTGACAGTTGTGCAAATTATAACTTCTAAAATTCGGCAATCTTTGGTATTATATTATATAGCACCACTGCATTTCAAGTCATTCCAAAGAATAGTATTTTCATAGCTTCTACAAATGAAACATGAACATATTTTCCACTTCTTGGGAGTTTCTTTTTAATTACACCAAAGGGACCAATGAAACAAAGGTCCCATAAATATTTTTTGTATTTTCTTTTTGCTTCTCATTCAAAAATTTCAAATTTGTTTAAATGTGTTTAATATTGTCGTTCATTGATTGGTTAAATTAAAAAGTTATTTGAATTCTGATAAAAAGAAGGGAATTGTCATAAAAATAATCTAAAGAGCTTTTGTTGCTATAGAGGACCTGGTGAAAAGGAGTCAAAAACAGCAGCATCTCTCCTATGACAACCCTATTTTCAATTGATCGATGATTATCCATTTTTTCACCACTGCAAAACCACGATCAGCGGATCTTTTTAACTTCCGTGTATGCCCTTTTTACTGGGATTATATTACAATTGTTTTTTGAAAGAATTTTTCAAAAATTCCACTTTTTCCGCAACGTAACAACGTGACTGTTACGAGGACGGTCCCAAAACTGGTCGATCTAGCAAAGAAGACACAAAAAAATTGGGAGAAATTTTCTTTATATTTCAACATAGTCTCCTTTTAACTCGATACACTTTTTCCAGCAAAATTGAACGCTTCAATACTCTGTTTATAGTACGAACTGTCTAAATCATTAAAATAGCCATCAACCGCAGACTTCACCTCTTCATTGTTGGCAAATCTTTTACCAACAAGACATTTTGTTTGGAAATAGTTTGTAAATAGAAAATAGTCCGAGGGAGCTAAATCTGACGAATT
>JAHXMU010022855.1:12399-25518 GCA_019455685.1 Philornis downsi | reverse complement strand
AGTCTATCCGATGTTGGCCATTTCTATGTAGCAGAACACCACAAAGAGCGCTGTAATACAATGTCGACCAAAAAAAAAAAAAAAGCAAAAATTTCATGGGGAGTCGACAACGATCATCAGTATAAAATGCAAGACATGTGCCAAAGCACACGTGTGCTTTTTTCCGAAATCCAATACACAAACGCACCTAGCAACATACGTGTAGTTGTTGAACAAAGTTACAAGTTAACAAACTAAGTGTATGTGAGTGTGTATGCGTAAACTCGCCTATACAGCTGCCTTTTTAAGTTAAACAATTTGAGCCATCAATCTTTTTTTCCTTTAGTCATTTTTTGAATGATTTTGCGTTTTTTTTTTCTGTAACTCTTCGAGTAGAAGATAGCCCAGCTTCAAGTAAAATGAAACCAAACTGGTAAAACAGCCCACAAAACGAATTGTAAAGTTCCTGTGTCTGCGCATACATATGTATGAGACACAAACACTGACATACTCACGCATACATTTAAGAAAAACCAACGGTTTTTATAGTAAAAAGGGCCATGACAGTGACATTTTGACTCGAATAACACAAGATTTGAGGTTGCTGCCAATGCGATTCATGCAATCTGACAACGTCACTGAAGATTTTGATGCTGACACAGATGTTGTTGCCGATGACATGAACTGAACTTAATGTTATAAAGCAGAGATAGAGGGACTTGCCCAGGTTACATGTGTTGTACATTTTTTTTTTGTCGTAATGATTTATAAATACCCCAAAATTGATTAGTCGAATGGACTTGGGGGTTTTAGAGAAATATGAATGACATGTATAGGTCGAAAATTAACAGTTTAAATGCTTTTAAAGCAGCAATACTAAGGGTTTTACGTTTACGATAACAAAAGACTTAAGACACAAACCTTAATTGTGTGTTTCGTTTTGGTTTTGGGCTGGGAATCTAATTCACTCTTTTGTCCTTTTTGACTTGGCTTTGGCTGGGCTTAATGTAACTGTGTGCGGGAAGTAGACTCCAATCAGCTGTATGGCTAGCATGAGTGTAACTACAATTGAGGGGAGGCCGCACTGTGATACGATTTTTGAAATATCAGTCAAATCAATAACATCAGATGAAGTTTATATTTACAAAGTACATATCGATTTGACGCTAAAGTCTCAGAAATATATAAAATTGAGATGATTTTTCAAAGGTTTAAGTTGTGTAATAAAGAGTTTCCAAATTGGGCGGGCCAATGTTGAAATGGAATAAAATTGAACGTGTGTGTGTGAGGTATTAATGAAATTCTTGTTTTATAGGGTGTCCCAACAAGAACGCAAGATGATGCAGCAATTGAATTGTTTCTCTGGCTGTATGACATGTGGCGCCGTCTTGTTGAGACCACATGCTCTCCACACTCATTTCTTCAATTCTAGACACGAAAAAACTGGTTTGCGCTTGACATGCCTCATTTTCACAAAAAAAGTTCCAATGATTCCTCCAGCCCAAAATCCACACCACGCAGTAACACGTTAAGGATGCATTTGCTTCTCGTGAATCACTCGAGGATTTTCCTCACCCCAAATGCGACAATTCTGCCTATTGATGAAGCCATTAAGATGGAAATGGTTCTCGTCACTGAAGATGATTTTATTGGCAAAATCAGCATTTTCTATTGTCTCTTCAATACCCAATTAATAAACTCCCTTCACTGTCCATGGTCAGCTGGCTTCAGTTCCTGAGTCAATTGAACTTTGTATGCATGAAGATGCAAATCTTTCGTCAAACTTCGTTGCATAGTGGATTTATAGACACCAATTTGCTTAGCTCGGTGCCAAATTAAAGTGGGTGGAGATTGAGCCACATCATCACATACAGCTGCGATATGTATTTTCGGTCGATCGACCTTTTCGAAGGCGCGTTGTTGTCTTTACATCACTAACAGACCCAGTTTTGGCAAATTTATCCATTAATCTCTTTACAGTTGACTCTTTTGGAGCATTATTGTGACCCCAAATTGATCGCAATTTGCGAACTGTAGCCGTAAAACGTTCACCATTTTGGGAAAAAAATTTCACAATGAGAATGCGTTGTTCATTCCTGTAGTGCTCCATTTTTACTAACCTCGTAACCTCACTTCAAATGACACTTCAAATGACGTCAAATTTAAATCTTGCGTTCTCGTTGGGACATCCTTTATTTGAAAGATCCATCATTATATATGGAATATAACATTGTTCAAATAACGACCGCGGCTTTGCACCATGGATTCGAGAGATTCAATTTTCATTAACTCTGCCGCACAGATCCGGCTGCAATTGGGCGATGGCCTGGGTTATACTGACTTTGAGGGTATCCGTCGAGCGGTGCTTATTGGCACAGACCTGCAATTTTACCAAAGCCCCCATACAAAATAGTATGGCTGCATCAAATCCCACAATCTTGGTGGCCAATTCACGTCAGCTTTGCGAGAGATAATCGTACTCTCAAATCGTTCATGCAGGACTTCCATTGTGGTATCTGCTCTGGCACATATTTCACTCAATTTAGGCCACAAGAATTTTGTTACCATTGATCTATAGCGAACGCTGTTGACTGCGATAGCGTCATCAACATCTTTTTCGAAAAAGTATGAGCAAATAATGTTGCCGTCCAAAAACCGGCACCATACAGTAACCTATTGTGGATGCATTGCCACCTGGTGAATCTCGTTTGGATTGCCGCTACTACATATACGGCAAATTTGGTGGCTAACATAGCCATTCATCTTAAAATGTGCTTTGCCGACCAAAATCCGGGCCAACTTTCAAACGTTCTGAATCCTAGTTGGCGAAACCAATCGAAATCGTCAAAACATTGAGCTTCTAAGTCAGTTGCATCTTGCATGAACGTAGGCTCAAGCCTTGATGCAAAACTCGCCAAGTTAAAGTCTGCAAATGACTGGGTTATTGTGCAGAGCAAAAAATCGATTGCTTTCGTGCAAGTGAACCTGCACACATTCACGAATAGCGACCATATTGTCGTCCGATCTGGTGGCCTTTCATATACCTGTGTTATCTGATTGTTTGCCGAATCGATCGTCGGGAATTTGGTCACCAAATATTGGAGAGTCAATTTTGAAAGGCCACCGCGACTGTCATAAAATGGACGCATCGCGAGCATGATTCTATTTAAAGTAACCCTATTTCGATAATAAAGTTCCATATATTCAATATATTTAATTCAAGTATTCATAGGTGCATACCCGTATCTTCTATACAACAGCAAAATTCGGTCAAATTTCCTACATGTTAAAAATTTGCTATAATGGGAGAATGAAAATGAACCAATCATTTCCGTACTTAGATATTTCCCCTTAAATTCCAAATTCATAGCACTGCAGCAGCCTCTATTGTTGCTTATTGTATTGTTTTAAGTTATCTGGCAAAATTTGAAAAGAATTGACTAAGTAATCATGCCTCTATTGATGACTCCCATACATACATCATCGATTTTACCCATATATATTGGCTACATATAGAGTTATCAATTTTTCGGTTTCAAAAGTAAAGTTAAATAAAATACACATAAAGCTATGCTTTCGTTGAAGCTTTTATTTTATTATAAAGCTGGGACTTTGCTATTATGTACGAAATACGATGTCATTTAAATTACTGCCTCTGAATTGGGTGCAGCGGTGGATCCTTTTGAGGTAGTTTTCGACCACTTTTTCGCATATTTCGGGCGTTATCTCAGCGATAACTTGGCAAATGTAATTCTTAAAATGTTCCAATATTTGGGTATTGTCCGCGTAAACGTGGCCTTTAATGTAGCCACACAAAAAAAAGTCTGATGGCGTCAAATCACATGATCTTGTTGACCAGTTGACATCGCCAATATATGAAATTATGCTTTCTGGACACTTCACATGCAATAAAGCCAAAATCGGTCATGTTGTGTGGCTCTCGGCACCATCTTGTTGAAACCATATATCGTTCAGTTTATAATCTTCAACTGCAGGCCAAAAAAAGTCAGTTACCAAATGGCCATAGTGCTCTGAATTGACGGCAACGGTTGCTCCATCGTTCCCATCAAAAAAAAAAAAAAAAAAAACCTCCAGACCATAATGCGCACCAAACAGTCACTTTGTTCAGATGCAATGGCTTTTCCACAATCACTTCTGGGTTCTCCCAGTCTCATATGGGACAGTTTTGCTTGTTGACGTAACCACCCAGTGAGAAATAAGCATCATTGCTGAAGAAAATCTTGTTCGAAAAATCAGCATTGAAAGTCTGTTGCTGTAGCACCCAATCAACATATCTACGACGCTATGCATGGCCAGGCGGCTTTATTTGTTGCATGCGTTGGACTCTATGTGGATGGAGGTGCATATCCAAATGCAAAATAACCCATAATGGGCCAATGCTGAGAATGCCGTGGAATCGATAAATCCGGATTATCCACCAAACTTTCATTAACAGAAGAGATATTTTCAACAGTGCGCATATTGCAATGATGCACAGGTCAGATCATATATGTTGTTATACGTTTCCAGTCCCTTCAAATTTATTTATTATCTTGCCAATTCTTTGTACAATAGTTGGATTATGATGACCATAATCACTTCGTAATGCACCAAAAGTGGTCACGTTTGAATCACCACTTTTGTAGTAAGTTTTAATTATTTTCAAGTGTTCTTCGGTTGTTAAAGAATCCATATTAGTAAACGGTAAACCTTTCACTAAATAAATAATTCTTCATATGGCAGGTATTTAACGGCTGGCAGCCTTGCCAGACCGGCAGTTTTGAAACCACTAAGCGGATAACCGGTCATTTCTACCGGTTGCATTGTATTCAGCCTATTTGATATACTTCCATTCAAATATGTAGGTTTAGCCTCTTGTATACCTTAATACGCTGAGTGCAGTTATTTAAATTTTTAGCAATAGGATATCATAATTGTTATCATCCAAAAACAATTATCTAATTTAACATTGATTCATATCTTTTATTCAATTTTACTACATGTAGTATTGTGTACTATTTCTGAATATATGTCAATAAGAATCTATTGGTTTTTCGCATTCCTTCTGGCACTTCGTAAACTCTTACAGCAGCATTGATAAGAAAATTTAGGTAAAGATATATGTGAGTTAATTCAATTCGACTGAAATTTCTATTCTGGTTTTTATTTCTTTTTAATTTAATTAGTGCTTTACAGCCTATGCAGAGATACAGACACTTGAAAAAAGTACAAAAAATAAATAGTAGGACAGACTTAAAGGCTCAAGACATGTTCGTTATTAATTTTAAAGACGACACCGTTTGATTAGCATATTTTTCGACTATTTTGCATGCAAAGAAGATACTAATATTTTTTTCCTTTTTTAAAAAATAACAAATTTTTATTATTAAACTGTACAATACTGTAGAATAATAATATATATGTATATATTAATATAAGTTTTAACAAGTTACGCCCCAGCGTCTAAAATAGACATTATAGAGGCAAGTTGGCAGTAAAATTCAATATCTTTTATAATTATGTTACAGAAAAATTATTAAAAATTTTTAAAATTATTTCAAATTTAGTATACAAACAAAAGTTTAAATAAGAATTCCTTCAACATTCTGTAGTAAGTGACTTTTCAACAAATTTTTGAATGTTGGAATATTATTATTGTTATTATTATTATTATTATATTATTATTATTATTATTTTTAAATTTTGAGGTAAATTATTATACGCATGGCTACCCGAATACTCAATTCTCTGCTTCGTAATTTCAAGTCTACACTTTGCTACCCTCAAGTTACTACTATTTCTGGTACTGAACACTTGTTGGTTGATAGCAAAATGTATGGTGTGATGTCCTATATTGTGTCAGCATTTGAATACATACATAAGAAGTTTCATTAGGTAAGTACCATGCACAGGTAAAATGCTAGGGAATATGCTTCTGTATAGCGAAAGTGTTGAATATGTTAAAGGCAGATTTGCCACAGCCTTCAAGGCTTTGTTTTGAATTCTTTGTAAAGATTTCAGTTGTGTACTTTTTTTATACCCATATAAAACAACCATATAATTCAAAATACTTTGAATTAAAGTTTCGTATATTAAAAGTTTCACTGTTCTATTAAACTTATTTTTGAATTTATACAAAATACCTACTACTTGAGCTGATTTGTCTTTTAAATGTTTAATGTGTGTATCCCAGCACAGATTATTTTGTAGAAATATACCTAAATACTGGACACAATCGACTTCTTGGACAATGTTACCATTAATATATATAGAAAAATGGTTGTTGTGATCACAATAAGGCTTAAATCGTATCAACTTTGTTTTTGTGGCATTTAGGACTAGTTTGTTTATTTGAACAAATTCATATATCAAGGACGCGTCACGTTCAATATACGGTCTGGCAACTGTCTCGGGCTGGTAAGGGTATGTAAGGCATAAGTCATCTGCGTACATAAATAGTTTTCCTGTCAATCCAAGGTTTCCTATAGCATTGAGATATATTTTAAATAACAAGGGTCCAAGTACACTACCCTGCGGTACACCATATTGAACATCTTGTACTGAACTTTTACAACCATTAAAACATACAAATTGTGTCCTGTTCCGAAGGTAGCTGCCTAAAGGAGATATGGCTTGTGGAGAAATTCCATAAAATTTTAGTTTTTCCAACAAAATGTTGTGATCAAATCGTAAAATCATAAAACACTCCAATTACTCCCTTATGATTATCATCTAACCCTTTACATATAGCATTTACTACATTTATAGCTGCTTTCTCAGTGCCACAGCCCTTTCTAAAACCATACTGATATTCGTTTAAAAAATTATGCCTTTCTAGGTACATTAGTAATTGGTCGTTCATTATTCTTTCAAAAATGTTGTTAAATATAGGCAGTATTGATATTGGTCTATAATAATTTACTGCTGTTGCATGTTTTTTTTTGGGAATGGGGACCACCTTATGGTTTTTTAGCATGTCTGGGTATAATATACTCACTGTAATCTTTGCCATATTAATATATAAATTACAATGCAGAATATTGTTTTAGCTGTAATAAATTTCATTAATTTATATGAAAATCTATTTTGGCATAATTATGAAGTATACATGTTAGTATATAGTTGTCAATACACTAGTAAACAAATAACAGGAACGATTGTCTTAAGACACATTGTATAGAAATCACACACCTTATGGGTGGAAGGGCAAATAATACAAAAGACTTAAGAAACGAACCTTAGCAATATTTCACCAAATGACGTTAATTATACACACATACGCACACACCTAAAGACGTTTTTTTTTTGTTTATTTTATTCATTTTTTTCTTGCTAATTCATGGCAACCAGCATTTGATTTGTTTTCTTGCTGTTGATTTGTGTTTGCTTTTATGTTGAAAAGTGAAATTCTTTCATTTTGCTTAGCAAGTGTTTGCTCAGGGATTGAGTGTGCGCGCGTGTGTGTGTGTGTGTGTTAAAAAAAACTTTAATAATAACTTAATACAAATTCATAGAGGTGGCAGTAGCAACAACAATATTAACATAGACGATGTCCACAAAATTTAGGTCTCGGTTACTTGCTATGCAACATGTGACAACTGACAAGCAACAAAACTCATACATTTTCATATCACGACGCGCATGCGCTTAATATCAAAATGTTGCTTGTTTTCTTTTTTTGTGTTGGCTTTTATTTTCTACATCTTATTCACTAACGAGGCCTATTTAGGCTTTGTGCTTGTTGGCCTATAACAGTTCTTAGGCAACCTGTTTCGCTGTGTATTTGTGTCGTTCATAACAGAATGAAAATTATTACAATGTATTCCGCTTGATGGCGATTGTTTCGAATTTGATATTAATTTGCATTTCTAAACAAATCGAAATAAAAACAACTATGAGTCGATAACTAATAAAGATGATATCGTTAGGTTGTATTAAAAATATCATACTATTGCTTCAGCGACTTATATTTTGCTGCCACTTTGTTAAATCGTAATGTTTACCATATGCCTAAGATTGACTCATGACGTTTAGGTTATGGCAGAATTGACTAGTACTTACAGCTGGCGCCATCTATTGGCAAACAGCAGGAACTTAGTTATGAACCTATCATATATCATATCATACTATTGCTTCAGCGACTAGTATTTTGCTGCCACTTTGTTAAATCGTAATGTTTACCATATGCCTAAGATTGACTCATGATGTTTAGGTTATAGCAGATTACAGCTGGCGCCATCTATTGGCGAACAAGGGGAACTTAGTTATGCACCAATCATATATTATGTCATACTTATTCCTCAGCGACTAATATTTTGCAGCCTCTTTAATAAATCGTAATTTCGACGGAGAACAGAGAGGGGAAAGAGTTAATGCCGTCGTGATTTACGCGTAAGCCCCAAGATGTTTGCTACAGTCAGAAGTATGTGTGTCTGTATAAGGCTTTTTTGGTAACACATACAAATTCTGTACACAGAATAGGTACAATTAAAGAAAATTTAATCATTTTGCCAAAAAAGTACCAGGCACAGATCATTTAAAAAGTGATTGTCAAAATTTTATTTGTCATTAAGTTGCCACAACTGTCGTATATATTGGTGCAAAGTTTGAGTACGATCTGTCATTTAGCTTGTTCACAGTTCTGTGTCATCGTGTCTCAAGTGCGGTTTGCGATTTTTACAATCGATAAAAATGTCGAGCAAAAAATTTCTCTCAAATTACGTAACGCAAATGCAACTTCATGTGCCGAATCACTGAAAATGTTGCAGAAGACCTACGGTTAATCGTTAGTATCAAAAACACGTGCAATGCATACAAAATGTGATCGAAATGTGGCGGAACAAGGCGGATTTGCCTTGTTCTGGTCGATCACCAAAGTCTTTACCTGAATGTAATCTCGATCTGGTGAAGGAAAATCACCATTAAAGTTTGAAAGAGACAGCCGTCAAATTTTCAGTGTCTCGCAAATTAAATAGTACCATTTTAAACAGCTAGTTCAGATATGGAACTTGTTGCTGCTCGATTAGTGGCAAAAGATCTAAATTTTCCTAAAAAACTCTATCGTGTAAAGGTCGCTGAAGACATTTTGAAACGAGTCAATTCTGACTCCACATTTATAAACTGCTTTATTATCGGCGATGAGATATGGATTTATGAGTTTAACATGTCAAACCAGTCAACAAGTGTTAGAATAGTGCCTTTAAACTGCGCCAAAAGGAAACAAAAAACACGTCTAATCAAAAGTCAAGGTAATGATGATTGTTTTCTATAGTTATCGCAATGTTGTGCATTGAAAATTCTTGCCAGAAAACCAGACGAAAAATAAAGAATATTATCTAGACATTATGAGGCGTTTGACAGAGCAGATTTGTTGAAAAAGCGTTGATTTGTAGAAAGAAAACTCATAGATTTGGCAGTGCTATAATGCCCCTCCACACAAAGCTGTCATATCTGGCCAAAAATGCAACAAGAACCGAACAACCAACGTGCTCACCTGATTTGGCTCTTTGTAACTTTTTTATCTTCGCAAAACTTAAATTATTACTTCTGTGTATCCATTTTCAGTTGATAAAAGATTTCAAACACAATTGGTGTCGAAACAACAATTGATGTTGAAAAATATTTCGATGGTTGGCTTATTCGTTGACATTAATGAAAACACACTTAAAGCTATGATTTCGATGAAACTTTTATTTCATTATAATGCTTACATCTGGCATTATGTACGGAATACTGTCATTTAAATCATTGCTTATGGATTAATTGCAGTGCAGTGGATCCTTTGAGGTAGTTTTCGAGTTTGAGTTTGAGTTACGGCCTAATGACAGCTTCAGACCATAATGCGCACCAAATAGTCAATTTTTCCGGTTACAATGGCTTTTCCACAATCACTTCTGGGTTCTCCGAGCCCCATATGCGACAATTTTGCTTGTTAACGTAAAGACCGAATGAGAAATGAGCTTCATCGATGAAGAACATTTTGTTCGATTGAAAGCCAAAGTTTGAATCACCACTTTTGTAGTAATTTTGAACTATTTTTACGCGTTTTTCAGTTATTAAACGATTCATATTCGTAAATGGCAAACCTTTCACTAAGTAAATATCACTTCAGATGACAGGTATTTAACAACTGACAGCCTTGCCAGACCGGTGGGTTTGAAATCACTAAATGGATAACACTATATTATCTCGGAAGAATAATAAAAATTTTGTGTTTTATTGACCAATTACTGATAATTGTTGTTGTTTTTTTTTTTGCAAAATGTACGATTAGTGCACATCTGCATAAAAGTTATTTTCATGGAATGACCAAAATGTTAGCAAATTCGTTATCAAACGAGTTGAAAACAAATTAAAGCGCTTAATATAACTGTCATTAAATTTCAGAATAGAGGTAAACATGATCTCTTTTATGCGTGATACAGACAGTCCAGTGTTTATCTAATATTTCGGTATCTTTTTTTTGGCAAGATCCATGAAATACGCTTCATTTTCCATAATGACCTCATCATTTGATTTAACAACTTTTCCCTAGATTATCCTTTTGTTAACGGGAGTTGAGCAATAACTTGATCGGCCAGCCGGCTATTGTATCTTTGATTACCTTGCTCGGCTTTCAAAAATCCCCTTTCCGTTCAACTGACTACCGATTTTATCCAGGGATATGTAGTAGATATCACTCAAAACAGCGTTCCGCCTTAATAACACGTTAAACTTTTTATTTCATTGATAAG
Organism: Philornis downsi; assembly: GCA_019455685.1. Classification (NCBI taxonomy): domain Eukaryota; kingdom Metazoa; phylum Arthropoda; class Insecta; order Diptera; family Muscidae; genus Philornis; species Philornis downsi. The sequence goes on along the minus strand of JAHXMU010022855.1, from coordinate 14,806 downwards.
CTACGTGCTATGTTATTTTCTCGGGAGAAAAAAATGCCACCAGACACTCTTTTCTCGTGAACAAATTTGGCGGCATTGCCCGTTTTTTTTTTTTTGAATTGGTTTCCAACACTGTATATGGAACAACTTGTGTTTTTCACAAAATGTTCGATAATATATTTGTTACTATTTCATATTACAAGTTTAGAAATGTCGTATTGAACATATTATGACACAAAACAATTGAATATTCCGATTTCAGTGTTGGTAAGCGATAAAAAGAAAGATTGGCGTTGCCACTTAAAAACAATTTTTCTCACGAAAGTCATAGTACTGTCATTTGGTGGATAAATGCAGTTTTTTAGTTTTTTAAATGGAGTCAGCCAGTCTCCACCTTTTACGCACGAAACCATTAATAAATGACTATTTTTGTAGGAAAGAGTCTCCTTGACTCTTTTTTTCAGGACATTGCTGAGTTTGAGCTATATTATTCCTTCCAAAAGTAAGTTAAAAGTAACATCACTGTATTAGCGTGACGAAGAAACAAAAGTGGTGCTGTTTAAAAAACTGTTTAAAGAACACAAATTGACCGTGGCATGATGGTTACTATACGCGACTATCGTTCGCATGATCGTAGGTTCAATCCCGCTTATAGCCACCAATTACCATTATTTGAGTCGCTGTCATCTCGTTGTGTCTGACGAACCCTTCGAGCAGTAGAGTAATCGACAAGTCTTGTAAATCCCTCTACAACTTCTACAACGTTTGGAATCGTTGCTGAACTGTAAGTCCCGCTGAGTGAGTCTGAAAATAGAGAGCATGTAAGTTCATTGAATATGGAAAGCTCTCTCATGTCTATTTATGAGATGCAGGAGAATTTGTAAAACAAATAATTTAAACGACATGTAAATTTGACAGATCTCCGCTTTTAAAAAATGTGTATAGAAAGCATTATTAGATGGGTCCTACATCTGATAAGTTTTGCAATAAATCGGTTTTCTAATTATAAAGAAAAATAGATAAATTTCATAATTTGCTTTCAAATCTCATCATTTTTCACCTACCCACTTGTTAAAACTGATATCATAGCTGATTAAATCATTCAAATCTGCTAAGAAATGTATATTTAATATTTATTGTCTAAGGTAGCTACTATGTAAAGTCTGTTAAGCTTGAGTACGGTAGATCCGTAATTAAAATTCAATTACATTTTAATTATTTATCTGTAAACTTTCATACACATCAGATGAGATAGTTATAAAAGTCGCATATGAACGTTCGCCTGTAAAGTATCTCATTATGTTGAAGAATTTAAAATATAGACTTCTTCTTGTCATTTTTTCTGTCGGCTCTTGTGCATAAGTTCAGTGTTTTCTTTTGGCCGGTCGAACATGTACCCGTGTGTGTCTAAATGTGGCCTAATTACAATTTCGTCTAGTTAATTGAGTCACATGGGCTCAGAGGTCACGCATAGTCAACCGCTTTTTTTATGATCACAATTTAATTTGATTTTATTACGACAACGTGCGGTATTCCTCTTTAGGTTGGCGTTTTTGAAGTAATTATTTTGATGTTTGGGGTAGTTTTCCCCGCATATAAATGAAGAAGCTTCTTTGTTTTGTTGTACTTCTCCTCCTGTTCATATAAATTTACTATTTTATTGAATTGAAATCACGTGTTGGTTTTATAATTCTTAAGAAAATATAACATCATTGCTTTGTATTATAATGAGACGAAATGTATGTCAAAAGTTGTTGTACAAACGATTTAACAAAAATACCGAAGAAAAATCTTCTATTTCTTTCTATCTAAAGTGATAATTAAATGTTAAAGCTTAAGCTTATAAGGAAGAGTTAAAATAAAATCCATTATTTTTGCACGACATTGCTGCTTTTGTTTAGCATAACTAGAATAATCCTATTTAGGTCAAATTTATGGCGTTTTATTCTATAACTTGTGGCCATTTTGAAGGTAATAATTCAATTAGGACTCTCTGCAGAAACCCTCGTCCATGTTGGCAAAAATTGGGAGAGTTGATTTTCGCAAGCTTCTCTTGAGGCGAATTTGTCACCAGCAAAACTATTCGTCATAGGCAGAAAAATGTGGCAATCATTTGATGCTCGGAGTGGAATATAAGGTGGATGTACGTATAAGAACGTTGCAATCAATATCCCTCACCTTCTGGCGAGGGTGTCTGGCTTGACGTTGTCCTTATGGAAATCAAATGTGTATATTTACATGAGTCTCGCCTTGAGGCCTTACCCATGGTGTGCCATCACACAGGTGCTGTTTTCTATAATTCTTTTCTTGGTTATAATTCTTTTCTTCTTGCGACAGCAAGCGCCTCTTTGGGGTACCCAAACTAATCCGGAAAGGATTAGTCGAACTACAGGGTTGCCCATATTCGACGGACCCATCTGGCAACGCC